>JAGDQP010005452.1:52014-68357 GCA_022664845.1 Lepisma saccharinum | reverse complement strand
AGAGAGAGAGAGAGAGAGAGAGAAAAGGAAGGGTTTCAGGACCTGTGGTACAAACTTCGGGAGGTGAATGTTCATATAAAAACAAGAAAATAAATCATATGAACAGCGCAGCCCTATCAGGTGTAGTTTCGACACTAGAGGGTTCCAAAGCAGTTTATTTCAAACACGAATAGCTGTAGAGTTAGCGGCTTGTGGTTTCGTTAAAGAAATCAGACTTGCTCGTTCAAAAAATGCACATATCAGAAATGTGGGAAAAGTGCGCTAGGGATTCCCTGAATGAAGCGAGGTATTCCCTAAGAATTGGACAGTGAAAGTGGATCGAACAGAGCATGTAGAGGACGCATCCTACCAGAGATCATCATCATATTGGTTTAAGTCGATACTTCACACAGATGCAAGATGGGGAAGGAAGAATGTTATGCGTGGTTGCATAACGCAAAATATGTGGCTTCGCTGTAGCAATATGCCATGGTGTGATCAGGAACGGATTACGTGCTGTGGTTATGCTTTAATTGAGGTGCATGAGTAACTACGTGGACCGGAAGTCGCAATATTCTTATGCTATGATTGTACCTGTTGATAATACTGTGCCTCTAAACCCGTGGTATGTTCCTACAACCTGTCGATTTTGTCCTCTCTCTGTCGTTGCACTTGGTTTGCGTCATACCTACCCCCATAGCACACATTTACTCTTCATCATCACCATAGATCTGTACATGGATACCCTTGTCCCTATGGAGCACTTAATCCATGTTCCTTTCAACGTCTGCTATTCTTTCAGGTGCCATTCTGCAACCGTACATAACATTCTTTATTCCTTCCTCAACTTGCATCTGTGTGAGGTATCGACTTTCAAACAACATGGTGGTGTTCTCTGAAAGGAAGTCATCCTCTACATGCTCTGTTCGACCCACTTTCGCTGTCCAATTCTTGAGAAATCCCTCACTTCACTCGGGAATCCCACGCGTACTTTTCCCTTACTTCTGATGTGTATTTTCTGAACGAGAAAGTCTGATTTCTTTGACGACGAGCCGCCAGATTTACAGCTATTAGTGTTTGAAATCTATCGCCTTGTAATGCAGTTTTCGAGTTCTGAGACCTCTAGCGCCGAAACTACGCATGATAGGACGCGTGTTTATATAAACTTATTTCTCTGTTTTGATATGAGGATTCACCTCCCTAAGTTTGGTCCTGAAACACCCTATACATATGGTAAAAAAGGATACTTACATTGGAGAACACTAGGACAGGTGTACAGGAACTTAAACACACACAAAAAAAAAGCGGCAACGTTTCGCAAAAGAGTTTTCACATGGTAGGAGGGGAAAAAGGACAGAGCGGACTGGTGCGGGACTAGGGCTAAGACGCCATGTTGCCATATATATACATAGAAAGGATAGTTACAACATTAATGACACAGTTAAACACGAAAATACATCCAAATAATCAGAAGGCACACATAATATAGTGATATCTTGAACAGTTTTGTTCTCTAACTTAAATTGCCCTTTCGGCTTTCCTTTGACTTACTGCTAGTAGTTATATAGGCTACTGTATATCTTGAATAATCGCGACTTCTTGCGAAACAAGCAATGAAAGAAAAGTTGGTAAAAAATCAGATTTAACCAGAAAGAATAAGTATGGTTAAATCTAGCTGGGGTCTCCCGGGGTCGCAACACACCCATGCTCACAAGCTGCAAACCCCCGAGAGTAATTTTGGCTTTTCCAGGTGGGTGGGAACCTTGTCAGAAATATGATTACATGTCAAACCCTAGACACCTATATTATTCTAAACAATAAGCAGCTGAGAAATTCACAGAGGACTGTTGGATATCTGTCAGCTAATCTTTATCTGGGGACATCATGAACTAACTCTTAAGAGAAGCTTTTTACTTGTCTGAAAAATTATGTCTATCTAAATTCATGCACATTTTCACAGGACAAGAAAAAAGATTCTCTGGAAGAATACGGTTTTCTTCTGCATCCAGTACAAAATACTATAGAAAAGATGACTCATTCCCCGCCCTGTATTATCCACTCCGTAACCATTCATGCTAGATCAACGAACTATCCTTTTATTTTGATTAAATACAATTTTAAAGACGCACGGAGGACAAGTTATCTAAACAGAACTCACCTGAAAGTATTACTCCTAGCCTAGCACACACAAAGATTTGTTTTAGCATGCAAGGTGTGTTAACTATAGAATCCTTGTGTTTGTGTAAATGTAAATATATGTCAGTGTAAGGTTGTGTTTAAGCTTATTGTCACTATCTGCATTTAATACTGACTGACTTGTATTCAACTCAATTTGAATTCGATAATACTAATAATGGTTGTCTCGTACGTTTGGGCTTTGTTATATATTTTCTATAAAACAAAAATCGTAAATAAAAAGAAAAGTAATAAAATTACCGGTAGGTATTGGAAAAAAATATTTACCAAAGATCATTCTTTAAACTGGATTGTTAACACACTTCATCATAGAAAAGCATCCTCATTATTTACATTACCAAAATATGAGGACAATGATTATAGAACAAAACTAACGAGTCGGGGTCCAGTTGCAAAACTGCACATGTGCTACTGCCAGGTTTCAGCAGCGAGCGTGCAATTTGGATGATCTATGTATGGCTGGTAAAGTTCCACCGAGACCTTTTGAACGACACCCCAACCACCTATATATCCCTAGTAGTTTCTGGGTTGAAACCTGTCCACGGACGGACGAACAAACCTGATCTTTTGTAGCTTTCAACTCGTTTCGCTGAGACTTTTCCAACGATACCTCAATCACCTTAAATTATATTATCTCTAAAGCACAATGTTATAAAGTATGAACAGAATTGATTTCTCAATATTGAATAACTTTCTACTGGCACGTTATAAATAAAAGATACAACAGCACCGATGATTTGAGTCTTTTTCTCTAAAACGCCGCGCAAGTATTAAGACAGTCTGCTGACTAGCAAACATACTGATGGGGCAGAAAAGAATTACATATTTTTTCTCCCGTCATTAGAATGACAAAGTATGTGCGGATGCAAATTTTGGCCACTAGAGCGCAATTACTTTGGGAGATATCGAAACGAAGTCAAATTTTGTTCGTGGAAAGTGATTTTAAAAAAAAAGTACGGAAATATCCCTATGTTCTTAAATTGCTGAAAGAAATGGAAGGGGAATCCACAGTAATCGGTGGAAGGTAATTTGGAGGGTAAGTTTCTTATGGCCACCATATTGAATTTCGTTTAATTTTCTGGGAAGGGGTATTGCAATATGTCATTCTGGGCTAGAATTTCACGAGAAATACGTTCCTGATACTAGATTTGCCCTAAATGTACTATTGTGAGAGATAAGGGTATATACCATTTCTATACAGGTAATGATGCAATAGCCTGAAAACAGCCATTCCGTTTTAAAATAAGGAAATGAAACCCAAATGCATACAAATCCATATCGATAGGCCTCTATACCCAGGAACAATCTGTATATCTCTGGATTTCATTTCCTTCGTAAGCTATTGCATCATTACCCCATACTAGTGCAATATACTCTTATCTCTAACAATAATAAATTTACGATCAACTAACTTCAGAAAGGTATTTCTTGTTAAAGTCTAGCCCAGAATGACATATTACACGACCCCTTCCCATTTAAGAAAATGAATCGATATTCAATATGGAGGCCATAAAGAACATACCTTCCTTACCCATTACTACGTATTTCCCTCCCATTTCATTCAGCGATTTAAGAACATAAGGATATTTCCGCACTTTTTTATCACTTGCCACAGACAGAATTTGACTTATATCATCGATATCTCCCTAAGTAATTGCACCCGAGTGGCCAAATTTTGCATGCGCACATACTTTGACATTCTAATCACGACAGAAGAAATATATAATCCTTTTCTGCCCCATCTGTATGTCTGCTGGTGAGTTTACAGAAATAAAAATCACATTTTTGCTTTTTGTGTGTGTGTGTGGGGGGGGGGGGGGGGGGGGGGGGAGGGGTAACCGTGTAGCAATTCTTGAGCCCAACAGAAAGTCAAATCATAGATATTTCCATTCAGTTTTCCTTCATTACTGATCTAGTCGTTCAGTGAATAAATAATTATTTTAACTTCCTTAAATCTCTGATTCCCCCTTCTTCAATCTCAATACTTTTTCCCTTATACCATGTAGCCTTCACGACTTTCCGTGACTTTTTAGATTACAGAAACTCATAACTTAATCATACGTTGCTAAGTTATAAAAATAATCAGAAGGAATTTTTAATAATTTTCTCTAGTTTCATGACCAACAATTCAAATTCTTGACTTCCAAAAGTTAATTTAGTGACAATCAATAATAAATCACAGGATATATGTTTAAACCCGATTACCTCCGATCTTAATGAAATCTGGTGATCTTTTAGAACTTAAAGAGAAACGAATCAGAGATATCTTTGTTGAGTACAATAATAATAATACAATGACTTTCAACTAGAACGTACGTATGCAACATTTTAATCCTCATGGATCCCACAACTCTTGCTACGAAATATTTTGGCGACACCCATGCTTCAAGACATAGCAAACTGAGAGTGGATGTAACTGATGTTTCAGATCTTCAATATCGTATATTTTAGATACAATCCGTCAATACAAAGTTGCCAACATACTAGATACCAATTTGCGCCAAAATAAAAGCAAAGTTTAAATCTAAACAGGTACTTATGATGCGAAGCAGCATTGCTCTAGGGCTGGGGTGGCAAACCCTTTTTTTATTTCAGCTGGAGCCAAAAAAATGTTAGAAACTACCTGAAGGACCACCACAGACAACTTTTTATAAGCTTAAAAGTAACGTAATTTCTAGGTTCTAGCTTTTTTTTTATTTCGAAAACTTTTACACTTTTAGAGGATATTCTCAGTCTGAAGTCAACAAAATCGCCATTTGTCGACAGACGGACAAAGCGAGCGCATAAGGCTCCACAGCACTTGCTGTTGAAGCTTAAAAGAATATTTCAATCCAACATCTCAGACTTACATAAAATGCAGAGGATGGCAGATTACAAAGTATCATACACATGCAAAATGTTAGCCCTCAGCGATACACGGTATTCATACAGTAGGGTTGACAACATGAGGATGCGTACAAAGTCAACAAAAATTTATAACTTAGGTTCTAATTCTTCATCTTGGGCTTGTTTCAAAGCTAAGGAAACCTGTTTTGATTTTTAAAAAAATATTAAGGAGAATATTGCATTTTTCATTTCAGTTTCTGATGATGTAACCTATGATCCTGAAAATCTTATTTTTTTTAAAAAAAAGTATTTTCGACTTAGGAATTAAGTATGTTATTCAGTTACATGCAATCTCTTTGGTATAAGGTTTATTTTAGAATGACTTTGGGAAGAGGAGTAAACAAAATATTGAGTATGGCACATAACACTTCTTGCACAAACCAGTAGTACACGAGTGTTAGTGTTAGGTTATCTGGGCATATACCTCAGTGAGAATGAGAATCGGGAATTTGTGAGACAATGGATACGGCGTACCGTACATAAAGATATAGCGCTGCAACCCATTTGATATGAAAGGACAGAGCAGCAATAAGGAACAACTAAGGAAGCTGCTACCATGGGTAATTGAAAAACTGCCACTCCTGATCGGTGAGAAAATCATCTGAGAAAAGTGCAGGAAACCTTACTTCCGAGGAGGGACCAAACACGGTACATCAGGAAAAAGGCACAGAAGTGGCAAGTACAGGGCTGAATCAGCTGTGCCATTATTGACTGAAAACATAAGTAGCATTAAGAGCACAGCAGATCAAGAGGAAAATAATGAAAGAAGGAACATTCCACATTCCAGCCTGGTAAAAGCCAATGTTTTGATGGTGTCATACTGTTACAACTCTGAAAAACGGAAACCACAAAAAGGTGTGAGGATACTATTTTCCCAAAGACTCTAGTATCCGAAGAATATTACAAGAATTACGTTTCGTTCTATGATACAATAATTTCCTGAACAAGGCCTCATGTGTTTAATTGTATGTGACGATAATATTTTCCGATTTTTTCACTATCTCTGTTCCCAAAGTCAACCCAAAATGAAACTTAATTGAAAATACATATTCGTTAATTTTTCAAGGTCAAATGTTATACCATCTGACCTTGAAAAATTCAATATTTTCGTAAAACCCTGTTGTTGTCTTTTTAATCAAAATTACGTTCCATTCGCTTGAAAACAAGGACAAGATGAAAGGCATACCATAATTGGAACCAAAGCTATGAAGTTCTTGTTAACCTTGTTCACATATCTTTTACGTTTTTCTTTTCTGACGTTGGCAACCCTGTTGTATGAATAGCGTGTATTACAGAACTAACACTTTATTTTACATATCATCGTCGACCTTCATTCCGCGTAAGAGCTACTTATGGGTAAAATGATTTTTCATCATGTTCCGACTCGCATTCTGTCAAGATAGCTATTCTCGAAGTAGTTCTTTGTTTCTCCAACAGATAATGTGTTTCTCCAACATATGGAAAAGAGTAGTATTCAAATTTCGCGCGGACTTTTCTTCCTCCTGTACAATTTACATTTTGTGACTTAGGCGGTACTGTAAAATCTGCGACGATATGTGTCTGGGAATTTTCGAGCAAATCAGAGATGGTCGAGTTGGGAGCTGTGATGATATGGCATAGAACGGCCCTCTACGACAGCGACTTCGCCTACTCACTAACCAAACCATCTTGCAAAAGTTACACTCAGTTTCCTGCTATAAGGAGTCCACTAACCCAGTAGAATACTGCGGTACGATAACCAGAATCAATAGATAGAAACTGAATCAACAGTCATTGAGAAAATGGATAACAAAAACAGTGGCCATCCAGAAAAAGCTGTCAAAGTACGTGGCACTACTGTTATGGATGGAAAATACGTAGTATAGTGTCATGTAGATCGGAAACGGAATACAAGTTCAACCACATTTATATCAGTAACGTTTGTTCGTTGTTACATTCTTTATCCTTAATTGAATCACTTTATATAGAACGAGCATGAAAACTTTCGCAGACTGTCATGCATATGTTAACCTGTCCAATAACCTGAGTTCTATCGTTTATGTAATTCCTATCAAATTTTGTTGTGGGTTAACGCCACTTTTCAATTAGAAGGGTTTTTTAAGGGCCGGAAATTATGAAGTTAAACGGAAAATTTTTTCTTATAAATTTTTGGCATACTGGGTACAAAGATATTGTTGGTGCAGAAACTATCAATTGTGGAGTTTATTTTCAGAACGTCTCTTGTCCACAAAAATGTAAAATTAAGATACTGGCATGATTTAGTTAATTTCATTATTTTCTAATATATTAGCAAGGTTTAATGAATTCAGAACGCCTGTAAATTCATTTAATTATCATAAATTAAAGGATATAAACAAAAATTAACAGTACAAATTGAATATATTTTATCTTTCCCACTTTTTTTTTAATGGAAAATCTTGTTAAAACTAAATCTTTTACCACTATTTCTAAGATATTCATGATTGCAAATTTTCCCTAACTTTGAAAAATCAGAAGTGTATTTTACAAGTGTTTTTCTTGGTTTCCCAACATTTATGGCCCTTGGACAAGGGACGTTTTGAAAATAAACTACACAATTGGTGTTTCACATTGGCAACAAAAAGTAATGGAACTTCAACGAATTTACGGGATTTTGCATAAACCCTTTTAATGGGATCACTGTTAAGGGTTCTAAACCCTGTCCTGTGATATTTTTCTGTAGTATTCCTGTGCAAGAATTTTAATTTAATTTTTACGGCCTTAGGCAACTTTGGCTCAGGCCGGATGGATGATGATGGGATGAATTGGTGGAATGAAGAAAGTGGGAGGAAACAGGAGTATCCCGAGAAAAACCCCGCACACGGTGTTCGTTCACCACAAAGCCCACATGGATTAGCACCAGAGGTGAGCGCTATACCATTTAGCCGCCGCGGCCCATCCTGTGTAAGAATTACAAACTCATTTCCTTCATCTGCCTTTGTAAGCCGAAAGTTCCTCTGCCAGCTTATAAACAGTTTTAACAGATTGTTAACAAAACTATTCCTTCAGTCCTTGTACTTTTCCGTATTGCTAAAAATGATGAAACCTTTAATTTCTAACACTTTTCTTTTCCAGCAGGAATATGTATTACCTTTTCCACAGAACAAACAAAGACTGGGTGTCTATCAACGTAGAATCGCAAACTTTACACTTTTTACAAACAATGATAAATATCTATGTGGTACATCTGTGTTCTTCAAAGAAATCTTCAATCTTATCTTCTCAAAACTTCGTTTTAAAACAGACTATCTATTCGTTTCTTAAGCTATGTAGTTATTTTCCTAACTAATCTACTAGTTTTAACTTTACTTAGTCTGCATATCGGTACAAGGGTGCATGACTAACTTCATATGGAGGATGGCAAATCTTCATATTTTATGTATTTATCGATTAAGGCATACTAATTAATATAACCTTTGTCGCAGCTTCTTTTCATAAACAATATGCCCAGCTGTGTCCTGGGAATTAACGTTGGATTTAATGCAAGATTTTAACTACAATATGAGTTTCTGATGGGACCACGGTGGCTCAGTTGGTAGAGCGCTCACCTCTGGTGCTAGGGGTCGCCGGATCCACCCCTACTCATGTCATGTGCGCTTTGTGGTAGTAAACACTATGTGTGTGGGTTTTCTCGGGGTGCTCCAGTTTCCTCCTACTTTCTTCATTCCACCAATTCATCACATCACCCATACGGCCGGAGCAATAGTTGCCTCAAGGCCTTAAAATAAATACAAATTCAAACGACTTTATGATATAATTCTGTTTTCGTTCTAACCTTTTGATAATCACAGATCGCTCTTTCTGTGTCGAGGATTTTATGATCGAATATAAAATCACATGCCCAGGAAAACATTTTCGCCCTACCGTCAATCACACGTTCTTCCATCGCAATTTCCAACTTGGCACACATTATGGTTATAATATACAAAAAGCTTCTCCAAAATTTATTAGCTTCATAGGATACTTCACTCAAGTTACCGAGGATAGCAGAAACTACACGTTAACTACATCTTGGTGGGCATGGCTAAACTGTTTCCATCCTAGACCTGAATTAGTACTCACTCTATGGCTTACGGAACGCGTACGTTAATCGCCGCAGTAAAAATCGTTCGTCATTGGATTCTATCCTGAGTAAGATCAAGCCAGTTTTTACCACGAACACTAAACTCTCGAAGATCTCTTCTTATACTGTCTTCGTAACACCTCGGGTTTCCAAACCCCTATGGAATACAAACTTAGTTTTCCTCTTATCCGAGCTAAATGACCTGTACATCTTAGCCGTCGTGATGATATTATTCTAACAATGTCGGGTGAATAGTCTAACCTGTGTAATTTCTCATTATGAAGTCTCCTCCAATCTCGGGTCGTCTTGTCCCACATAAAATCATTTTCAAACACAAGCAATTTACGTTAAACTGCCAGGGTCGTGCTTAACATTCAAGCTATCACTTATTTCGTGAGGTTAGGAATTTGTGGACTGGACAGAATCATGAATTACCCGACGTTAAGCGACTTTATTTCTCCCGTGACCTCGTTTCTGCTTGTTAATATGCTCCCAAGTATTGTTAACTTTCTCTATGATCTTATTTTTATTTATTATGTCTCTATTTCCTCCACCCTCTGTGTTTCAACTTATTATATATATTTTGTTTTCTCTACGTTCGCCTGTAGACATATCTCATCGCAAACTTCTACTATGACATCGGTGCTGCAAAACACGGATAAAGCAACCTCACGAGATTCCTGACATCAAAATAAGAAAAAGCACAAACCATCGACGGTGCACAAATGCTTCGTTTCGGTGCTAAATACCACCGAAAGTGTACGAAAATTAGGGAAATCTAGAGTTTGATATTTCCAAAATATTTAACAGTAGAACTAAAGCGGCATGGTACAGTCAAAAACTTCAAGCCAGCTCTATCCAAAAATGCATATTCCCAAATTGTGCAATGAATGCACAAAGGATTCCTCAATGGAAGCAGGGGATTCCCAGGGATTTTCTGGAGTAAATTTAGGTCGAATAAGCATGGAAAATAAGTCTACTTTCCGTATGAGTAAAGATGATGAACATAATCACCGCTATCCAACCGGTGAGTAAATGACGGGTCTCTTTTATTAATAAATAAATCAAACGTTTATTGACATGTATCTAGTTTCCTCCTGTTCGTCATGTAGCCACGCATCTGTTTTAATTAGTCGTTTCTCAAAGGGAATTTATTTGAGATATCGATCTTGTGCAAACGAATTATTGTTACTTGCTGCAAGGTAGCCCCGATTATTTCACGCTTAGTTCGATTCACCTTTATTTCAGAGTACTTCTTGAAATCCCATGCTGAATTTGGCGAATGCCTTGAACAATTGCACACTTTTGGAGTACGCATTGTTGGATAGAGCAGGTTTGAAGTCTTTTAGAGTATCATGCCGCTTCAGTTTTAGTTGAAATAAAATATAAAGTTTCCTAAGGTCAGGACTCCCTCCGAAAGTTTTACAGATCTACTACAATTTCTATGCAAAATTTTCGATATTTTCTGCAAAATGTACACTCATACTGAATTCGGACCTCCTCCCTTCCCGAAATAAATTTCTAGGTTCGTACCTGACTGCATCCGTAGATTATCACAGCAACATTAGCTTGGATTGGATTTTAGTTTTAATTTTCTTGAATGATTTCTACATACTAAATTTGTAATGTTCAAATTCCATTATTTGTATACCAGGTGTGTAAATATGAAACCGGAATTTGTGCATAGACGGCGTTAGTTGTAAAACTGCGTCCTTGGCGCCACTTGCTTGTTTTGACTGCTGATAACGATTTGCAACTCATAACCAGACAAGTTTCATGTCATAGTGTAGTGTTTAATAGCGTAGAACATGGCGCAATTTGCACCTACAAACTACGATGTGCGGAAAGCATTGATTTTTTGTTATCATTTGAAGAAAACTGCTGCAGAATTGCATTGCATGCTTGTCGAAGCTTACGGTGATCATGCTCTTGGTAAATCACAGTGCTATGTGTTGTTTACAAAATTTAAAAGCGCAATTCTGACGTGAGAAACGAAGAACGTGGAAGACCATTGAAAATGTTTGCAGACAGAATTGCAAGCTTTGTTGGATGAAGATGACACTCAAACGCAACAACAACTCGCGGATTAATTAAATGTGACACGAGAAGCAGTTTCCATACGTTTAAAAGCCATGGGCAAGTTTCAGAAGGTGGGAAAATGGGTTCCACATGCACTGACTGAACGACAGCAAGAAAACCGAAAAACCACTTGCGAAATTTAGCTCGACAGGTACAAAAGGAAATCATTTCTCCATCGAATTGTGACTGGTGACGAAAAGTGGATCTATTTCGAGAATCCTAAGCGTAAAAGATCATGGGTAACTCCAGGAGAATCGACTGCAAGACCAAATCGCTATGGACGGAAGAAAATGCTTTGTGCTTGGTGGGATCAGAAGGGAGTGATCTATTATGAACTGCTGAAACCTGGCGAAACCGTTAATACTCAAAATTATAGACAACAAATTATCTATCTGCGTCAAGCTTTGCGTGAAAAACGACCAGAATATGACCACAGACAACATAAAGTGATTGTGCTTCCCGACAATGCACCCTCTCACACAGAAACCGGTCAAGGAAACGATTGCGACGTTTGATTGAGAAATCCTTCCGTATGCGGCTTACTCACCAGACCTGGCGCCTTCCTATTTTCACTTATTTGCATCCATGGGACATGCACTTGCTGAGCAGCGCTTCACGTCTTACAAAAATGGCTTGATGACTGGTTTGCAGCACAAGAGGGACAGTTTTTTTGGTCTGGCATCCACACATTGCCGGAACGATGGCAGAAATGTATCGCTAGCGATGGCCAATACTTCGAATAAAATAGTTCTTAGCATTGTCATCCAATCATTGTGTCTTTTCTGTACATAAATTCCGGTTTCATATTTACACACCTGGTAAACGTCTCTTTTGGCGTACTGCGTCCCGGGTTCGACTCCAAGTGCAGAGTAGCGGTTCGGATTTCACTTTTAAGTTGTAGCTGTAGGTTCCGTCCTTCATAACCCCGCTTCTGCATATGGACATTAAGGAGAAATAAAGTTATTTCTATCCATATGTAATATAAATAAATAAAGCAAAGTATTTAAAACTAAAAAAAAAAAAAAAAGTTTTACGCTTAATAAACTTTTTTTTATATAAAAAAAACACATTGTTTGTGCGAACCCTGATTAGTGCACCCTCGATAGTCTATGGCTCATTTATTTTCATGTGGGAATGTCGTGAGGTGGATTCGCCGGTGTTATCTTGCAACAACCTGTAAATCATCTATGAAATCTGCATACTAACAGTTGGTTCTAGCCCCTTCCGTATTTAGAATCGCATGTTCTAACGCATGACTTGGTACGCACAACATGAAAACATTAGACGAACGCTTACATAAAATACAGAGTAGTTAATGCAATTTCAATTAAGAAGCTTGCCGCTTACAGGAAGCGACTGCAGCCTTTCAGCAAGGTGGCGACTCACAGTTAAGGTGCTAAGTAAGGTATTACATAACAATACTTCGTACGTGTCTATTCCAAATTAGGATAAGCAAAGCTCCTATACTCGAACATCTTGATTTAATTTAGTTCTGCTTTCGATTCGTGAAGGTAAGATCAGTAACCTGCTTATCAAGTCCGATTTGCATGAACCACGGTTGAACCGAACCTACTGTCAAATTAGTTTTAGACGGAAACCCTTGATAACCATCTATGAAAGCGAAAATTTAGTTTACTTTCCCGCATCCTTTCCTCTTCCCTATCCCGGCTGAGATGCCTAAATGCCATAAGTGAAATTCAAACGGACACACCTTACACGACACACTCAAAGTACCACTTGTTACTTTATGCACAAACTGAATTATGAAAGTTTGAAATTATAAAATAATGAACCGAAAAATCGAATTTTGTAAATAATGTACACGGGTACTTTCCCCGAAAACGCTTCTTCTGGAGCGCAACTCGTGAAATATTACTGCAATAAATTATTACTAAGCGCGAATGGTGGTGACACGTAATGCAAATAGCGAGCCTTAAGTACAACGATACACAATGACAATTCATATTTTTGACACTAGCCGTAAACAGCAAATCCACGCCTATCACCAAATTTCACGAAGTGTCATCAACTTACTACTGAAAATGGGTAATACCGGAAGGGTATGGATTTCTGGGCCCCTTCACTGCGACATATATCTAAAATCAGTTTTGATCACACAATAACTATAGGTATAGCCAAAATTTGGCCAGGCACAAACATGGGAAGTGAAATGCAACTCTCATCACTAAACTGAACCTTACACGTACGGGAACAGTATTCTACACACTTATTGTCACTTCATTGTTTCAGCCTCTGGCCCCCGAAACAGTCTTGCACTAACAACGAAACACTTCTGTCTTCCATGCGATTGTCGAAAATTCATAGTATTGTTTCCCATCAACCACTCAGAGCAGCTAATCGATTCACTCGACAAGGAACATACTATAATTAATGAAATTTATAATTCAATGGTACGGTACCTCCGCCTTCGGCCGGCCTCAGAAGATAGCAGGTACTCCAATTAAAGTTTATGTGCACTCACTCTTGAACAAAATACTACTAATTTATCATAAATACTGCATTTCACTAAAATAATAAATATAATATATTATAATATTTTACTTTTATGTAAACGCCCTTCAAATATTTACTATGTACACTTAATTTTTCGAACTTACTATGTGGGTATGTTCATCGCCAATTACACCTGCTATCAACACAATGAACACAGTAAAGCCTAAAGTCTTCATACTAACATCAATCACTTAAACCAGTGCAATACAAACATAGATTAACTTAGATTCATTTCGATAATCACAACTTCCACCTAAGCTGATGGCTCCCAATATTTGACAACAGTGGCATTAATGCTTTCGGTTATTGCCACGTCAGCTCACTAGAGGACTCTGAAATAGCTGAACCACAAACAAGTACATGTTACATTGCGTTATGCAGGCAGTTGAGTTATGCAAAAGAAAATAAAGCGAATAATGAACGCAACGGCAATGAGCGTAGTGAAAAATGAAAATAACATATTCGCAGAAGGAATACTGCATTATCCAAAGCCTCTCTCTGTTTCTCTCTCTCTCTCTCTCTCTCTCTCTCTCTCTCTCTGTATACTGTATAATATACAGTATATATAATACACATAATATGTATATATAATATACATATATTATTAAATGAGTGCTTATTTTATTTCTTGTTTTTTTTTTTATTTCTTAAGGGGAGCGGGGATGTTGCACCTCAGAGAACGAAACGTACATCCTGTGGACTGTCAAGCACTAGTAATAACTAGGTCACATCCACCGTTTGAATGTCTGTAAAATTAAACTGAGTAACATTGCAATTTAAGTTATTTAGAGCTAACGTTATAAGAAAGATAGTTACATTTTTAAATCAACAGGCATAATTTTTTTCAAGGATTTAATTATTTAAATCACAGATACAGAGTAACAAAAAAGGAAAGAAAGAAACTCTAACCAACATTATCTGTGAGCATTTTAGGGGGACATATTACCTTGACTTATTGATCTGCGTTTCTTTAAATCAACTTATAACAACTAAATTTTCACCGTTATTTTTCCAATATACAGGGCCGGCCTAAGGGTATATTTTACTACAAGCGAAGATTAATTTTGGCGCCCCCTTCGCCCACACTAATCACGCCTTCATTGATAACTTTCGTGAAAAGTTATTCCTTCATTTTAGTATTAACCAGTTTCCATTTCCTGATTTTGTTGTCAATTTTAATAGCGCTTAGTAGTTACAGTTTACTTATTCAGGCGATGCTATAGGCATTGACAATACCAACAATATGACAAGGTGTACAACATAAACAAACATTGAAACTTTTATGATTTAATGGCAAAACATATGGAGAAAATGTTAGGAATCTGATACTCCAAACATTTATATACATGTAAAAAAAAAACGTAAATAACCTGAATTGAAAATGCCTTTTAAACGTTAAAAAAAGTCTGTAAATCATCAACGAGCATTTGAATTATAAATATGTACAATATTTAATACAGAAAGAAGACGTAGTAGTTAACACTGTTTAACTAATTAGACAGATCCATGAACTTGTAGATTCAATTCAAGGAAACTGAACAACTACTAATTTCAACTTTTAAAAACTATCTTTTCAAGCTTTCAATTTTGCGAATTCCTTTAAAAGACTATTTTTATTGGCTTTGCATAATAGTCCAGGCCCTAGCCAAAAGTCCCGTAGAAATGTCATGCCTGACAGCTGTTCTCTCCAGATCTGGTATATAGTCAAAATCAAGTATAAAAAATCTTGGGTAGACATTCTGAATTCCGAGCAGGTTTTTCTGTGACGTCATCAATATGGCCGCCAACGAATTTCGACTTACCAAATTAAAAAAATTATAACTTCTCTACCATTCAAAATAGAAACTTCGTTCCCGCTTCATTTCTCAGAGAATACATTGGGCCTTTATTCTAATTAGAAACATTTATCTTATATTGCCGCCATTTTAAAATATGGTCTCTCAAATTGGAGAAATTATTACTTTCAAAACCATTTTCTTTTATTTCTATACCAAATAACTTTGAAACGGCTATGTTTAAGTAAAAACACCCTGAAACAAACGTTATGGGTTATTACTGTAGCTTTCGAACGAGCCTAAAATTATTTATGTATATCAACAAATAACGGAGATAATCAATTTTAGGTTGGGTTAAATGTCTAGTTTTCTGTAATAATGATCCAAATATTAAAAGTGTATCCGTAGATGTCTTTTATTCTTACTACATGGTACGTTAGTCTGATATAACTATCACTATTTTATGTCAAAGAGCATGATATTTAATATAAACTAATTCAATCACTTTACACTCTTTCAGGCCTATATTAGTAGTATAACTACTAGAAAAAGGCATTGTTTTTAAAATGAAAACTAGTAGACAGTGAAACTTGTATAACGTTAGTAGATGGGCGGCACCTGACTCCACTTTCTCAAAAATCTCACCTTTTTTTTCAGGACACGCTGATTGTAAGGAGTTCATGTCTCAGGGCTGTATGATACGTGGTGTCATGAAAATTGTTCAGGTATGGGAAATTGAGCACCCCGTAGAACTTGTTTTCAACCCTATTTTAGAAAAGAGTACGCCCCCTTTTTTTCAACCCCTATGTAACTCGTTCTCCTTTACGTCCTCT
>JAGDQP010005452.1:0-52004 GCA_022664845.1 Lepisma saccharinum | reverse complement strand
CCAACCCCTATTTAACATAGCAGAGATTAACCCCAAATAGTGCACAAAGCTATGAAGCTCTTTTTCAACCCCGTGCACAGCACCATCGCAGAGATTACACATTCCAACACACCCCTAGCAGGTAATAATATACACAGCCCAGAGGCTACGACCCCTATTTAACATAGCATAGATTAACCCCTCCACAGCACCATAGCAGAGATTACACGGGCAACGGGTTTACAAGCACATAACAGAGATTACATACACATTTTCCCAACCCCTATTTAACACAGCACAGATTACACAGGCAACGGGTTTACAAACACAGCCCCTAGCAGGTAATTACATACACAGCACAGAGGCTACGGTCCATCCCCTATTTATAAAAGACTACGGCACCTTTTTCCAACCCCTATTTAGCATAGCAGAGATTACAAAGGCTACGAATTAGCGTCTATTTAGCATAGCAGAGATTTTATAAAAGACTACGAAGCCTTATTTAACATAGTAGCGATTCCAACAGAAATCTAAAGTTAGTTTCTATACCACACCCTACAACCTAGTCAAATAATTTAACAGTGTATATTTCGTAAACGGCTGAACATATCGAAGTTCTGTTTTCCCCATTATAATCTATCTAAATCCAAATTTTGGCAATTAGGAACCATTAGCCAAAGGTCAACGGTCAAATATTTAACCCTTTATATCTCGTAAACGGCTAGACATATTGATATTTTATTTTCAGATTTGATATAACGGTGTTGAATACTACATGTGAAAAAAATTGGTGACCTCGAGGTCAAAGGGCAAATTTGAAGTCAGTTTGCTAACTTCCCTCCTCGCCTCCCCCGTTGTCGTAGAATAATAAAACTTATGATGCAATTTATTTTAGTCACGAGAATGTCAAATATGAAATCAACTTCTTTCTACCTATTGCCGCTTCCAAGATGTGGTGGTTCGAATTTTGTTGAATTTTGACATTTTAGACGCAAAAATTATTTTAACTCATACACCCTATAGAGCCTTATTGGATACGCTTTATACAGGTCAGATTCATAATTATAAAATTACATATTAACATAGGGTCCTGATACTGTTTCACTTGTATTATATTAAAGTATTTAAAGAGTATTTTAAAGTCTTTTAATTAATTTTGTTAAAATGTAATAAAAATTTATGAAAAATATTCCAAATATTTACTTCTCGCATATACTTTTGTATAAGTGTTCTATATAAACGCAAGTAATATACATGAAAAAATTCCATGAGTCCAAGTCCCGTGGAGAAGAAGAAGAACAAAATTTCCCGAAGTACAACAAAAATCAGCAGCAGAAGAAGAAGAAGAATTGACAGCAGCAGAAGATAAAAGAAGAAGAAGTAGGTTTAGGTAAGTAGAATTTTTTACCAAAATAGCCTAATTAAAAATTAAGATATTAGCAGTAATTGTAATTGTAAAAGGAAAAGCTTGTATTTAAATTTTGTTTTTTCACAAGTAGAATTTTTACGATAATAACCTAATTAAAAATTATGACATTATGAATAATTGTAAGCAATTTTCAATATTTGGTAAACGGGGTAAGATATTAAAATTGTGTTTTCACATTTAGCAATAGGACATTGATTACTACATGCCACAAAATTGTGACCTTGAGGTCAAAGGTCAAATATATATAATTGTGTATAACTTGTAAACGGAACAACATATTAAAATTCTGTTTTCATGCAGTGATCAAGCATTTTCCTTTAAAAAATTCTTAATGCGTTTTGCAGCATGCTTTTCTTTTCAGAACTTAACCAAGATTTGTCCATCTGAATAGGAATTTGTGTTTCAGAAATAATATGTGTTAAAGGTATTGACTCCTTTGTACTTCTTCTTTCCCATTTTGCATTTTTATTGACTTCTGCAGGTAACATCTACAGGTAACTATATATAATCTACTTTGCAGCATTCATGAAGAGAATCGATAATTTTCACCAAAACAACAAAAAGATCTTTGAATATATCCAAACGTTTTACTGAAATTTTACGAACTTGATTCATTGCATCCAGAACTACCCGCGCTGACAATTTCTCATCAAAGACGGTACAATGTTCAGCCTCTTCCAATATTTTTACTTAAAGTAGACTTTGTTTGGCTACCAACTTTTTACTTAAAGTAGGTCAGCTTTGTTTGGTTTCGTTATGGCACCATTGGGTTCAAAAAGTACAGAACAATAGGAATATATCTGAGGATCCCATTCATAACCATTTCTCTTTCTTTTTCTGTCACTAGCCCATGACAAGAAACAAGATTCTTTAGTTCACTCTTATTTTTTCTTAGATCCAATTGGCTGTGGCAAACATTTTGATGTCAAAGATGGAAGTTTTACTTTATTCAGTGGCTGTGTACAAAGGAGTCAATACCTTTAACACACACTACATCTGAAACACAAATTCGTATTCAGATGACAAATTTTGGGCAAGCTCTGAAAAGAAAAGCATGCTGCAAAACGCATTAAGAAATATTTTAAGGAAAATGCTCGATCACTGCATCATTGTTCTATCATCATCCGTGTCATACAAGAAGCAAGAACTAACTACATCAGCTATAAAAGTTGAATCGGAACAATATCATAGAAGATCTTATGAAGAATATTGAAGAAGCAGATTTGAGAATAATCCCGCGAGGTCAGTTTGAAAAAGAAATTAATCTATTGACCGAAATAACGAAGCGTGTCTTTTGATGAGGACGTTTTATTTCCCCCCTAAAATTTCCTCCTTCCATGAAGAAAGTAAGTTAAGATTATGGTTTTCGTCTTGATTTTTCCTGAGAACGAAATTCTCTCATTTTGTTTCCACCTGAGGTTAAGATTATTTAACAGTCACCGAAGGAAAAATCATTACAAACTGAATTTCAATGGCAGCCAATAAAAATCCAGCGGATGTTTTCATTATGTATTTGAGAAAGAAAGTTAAACAACGAACATGTGTATGAATCTTTAAGCTTTTATTACAACATTCCATAATGAAATAGATTATTCGGGTTTTACATCATGTACATTTTTAAAATTATTATTATTATTTAATAGGAGGTACAGGACATAAAACCCGAATAACCTATTTCATTATTAAACAAATACGCATGTTTAACAATTTAATTCAGGCACATATGTTAGCTTCGCATGTCTCTTATACGGTTTCACTTGAGAAGATGAAGAAATCTTCTTCTTCTGACAGAAATATAGTTAGAAAATGCACAATTAAAATAGCAATGGGTTTTGGGGATGCTAGCATTGCTACGCATGACTCTATAACCAAAGAAGAATTATTTGACCTTTATTCTCTTTAGGGAACCACGAAAGGAAGGAACATATATAGTGCAATAAAATATATGTGGATAAAATCAGGGGTTTGATAAGTGTTTATGGGTTGGCACAGACTAAATTCTGAAGAGCGGAATATTTCATCTCACAAGAGAGAAAAGAAGGACCAGTCTTTTAGAGTGGATTTTCATCGAAGATTAGAAATTTGTGCTCGATAAAAAATGAAATCTATAAAATGTTGAAAATGTAAAAAGAAGCAAAAGGAAACATTTATTCATAAGTACTAAGAAGAAAATAATGTTCTTATGAATGAATAAGAGAAAAACTTGACCTCGGTGGGAGTTGGATCCAATGCTTTATTCTCTAGGCTAGCTGAGCAACTGCGGGACGGCGCGTTCGACATGGTCTCTCTCGTCCCGTCAGGTACTTGAGAACAACCTTCGAAGATTTCTTGTGTATGTCTTACTCCTGATATCTTGTGGCATATTTTTATCATTTAGAGAAGTTGTCAGGTCTTCCGTTGTCATTTTTAACTAAACGCTCTTAATTTTACAGTAGGGTTTCGTCTTTCGAAACTTTCGCGGTAAAAATGGCAGAAGACAAACATGGACTAGTGCCCATAATTGTGAATCATTCTAGAAAGACGAGAAACCTCCCTTTTAAGTTTGAAGAATAAGTTACATCGGTTAGGCATCGGAACCCTATTTAAAAAGATTACATTTTTCTAACCAAAACGAGACTGTTTTTAATCAATCTTTTTTCGATTGAAAAGCAATAATTTTCGATGAAATCAAATTCTCATCGAAAAAAAGTTAAAATTTCTGCTCTCATGATTAAGTGCGCACATACGTTGCAAAAGCAAAGATCGGAGAAAAATCAGGGTTTTAGGGTTCCTTAAGGTAAGCGAAGTTAATTGTTCAACGTTTTATTGCATTATCCACGAAATGGCGTTGCGTGGGAAATCGGTAAAACTGAACTACTAAGTATTAAAAACATGAGCGTAGTGCAAACATAGCTCTTCTTAATCGACAGCCACGACAGTTTTTGGAGAATGTGGAGGCTGAGCATGGTGACTTACTTCTTTACAACCATGTGAAGTGGCTTAGTGCAAGGAAGGATCATCAGATATATATATTTGAATGAGGAATAAAGTTCTGCCTTCCTTAATCATCCGTTTGATTTATAGAACACTACTTACTGGAACAATTCGAAAGCATAGACTTCCTTAAAAACTGGCATTTCAAACATACATCACAATATTTAAACGAGGTAAATCTAAATCTGTATTGAAGGAATCAACTAGTCTGGTGGGAAATATAAAAGGTATTTTGCAATAAACTTAAGATTTTTTTTACTTTGCTCAGAAAAGTTCTGGTCCTTCCACTTTTAAGCTGTCAACGACTAGCAGAAGATGTTAAAGATGAAGATAAACTTATTTTTTCTGAATTCGCTAAAACATTCAAGAAATTTTGGATGAGTTTAATACCAGGTTTTGAAATTTTGTATATCGAATTATTTAGTTGTTTGTGTCAATATCGAGGAATAAGAAACTTTTCTTCAATTTAAATTGTGTGATGTGCAAAGTGATGTATTCCTTCCGACTAGACAAGAAAAGGGATCAGACGTTTTCAAACTTCTTTCAATATATACACTTTAGAAACTTCCGTAATTTTGGACAAAGAATAACATCAGTGTTTGGTAGCAGTGACAATTGGTAATTCACCGTATTGAAGTGTAACTACTTTTATTAAAAATTAAATTCAATAACTATGATATGAATAGTGAAATAAATTTTAATTTGATAATTTTGATTTTACAGTCCAATTCTTTTTGATCAGATTTCAGAATACTAGTTTAAGGAACAAGTAAATTAGAATTCTTGTAAAAGTTCTTAAAAGATTGTAAAAAATCTTACACCTGACCAGATTCTTGCGAATTTTTAACAGTACTTTTCGGCTTATAACTTTTACCATTTTTTTTTTTAATTTTAAACTTTTTTAAACAGCTTGATTTAAATACTTAATTCTCGGATATAATTTTGGCCCTCCAGCAGTCTGATGTTGGAAACCACTGTTATAGATGAGGTAGCCATGAAGTTTCTCTTTTTACTTATTATGATCTTATATTTTATTTAATTATAATGTATTAGGCGCGTATTAAATTTCTAGGTGGCTATACGCTTCTCTCGTTATAACGAAATCTTTCATTTACTATTACATATACCTACGTATTTCATAAATTTTGGGTGGGTATACGGTGATGTCTGAAACATTGAGGTGGGTGTACGCGTATACCTGCGTATACCCTTCCATTACACCCCTGGGCATCTACTCTCAAAATGAGTGAGCATGTTACGCTGATATGTGGCGTAAGATGAACTTTTTGATAGGTCAGTTTAAAGGCCCATACATCCACCATGCATACATATAGATTCATGTAATGCTGCCAGTAAGTGCATGAAAGTTCAATATAAATTCGTGCAAATTTTTGCTATTCTGTTTCTTTTAATTACTCCACAATGGCTTCTAAAACAAAATTTATTGCAGCTTCCCTCAATTCATTATCTATAGTATAAGCAACCACTGCTTGCATAATTTTATTAAATTGCAATCAAGGATAATATAATAAACATAACAAATTGTCCTAGTTTGAGATGATTATTTGCTTTTTACATATTTGAGATTTTTCTTAGTCTGTTCGTTCTGTGCTGTCAATTTAGAATGCACACGACTTTGAGGTCACGAAAGCATTAGATTAAACTTGAACTAAACCTACGTATTGGATAATCTAATTTACATAAGAAGATAGCATCTTTCAATATTATTTGACTTACCATACTTAGAAAATTAATTACATAGAACAATAGATGAGGTAAGTGTACCGTTTATAGTCCGGGTCCCCAATATGGCCCACCCCTTAGATCTCTGCAGCTATTCGTTGTTGCTACTAGATCTCACAATAAATTATATCCTCATGACAAAAGAAAGCATTTTTCCGTGACTCATTTGTTTGCGATTAGCGTGAGCAGCATCAGCTCCAGTTGAAGTGGAATATTGAGCAAAGAATTGGTTGCTGTTATTTGAGCATAGTAAGTAATGTGTCGTTTCAGTATCTATAGCTGAAAACCTAATCAGTATAATGCATGGATAATGTAGCTATGCGAGTATACGTGATCATAAATGTGTGTGACGCAATGCATTGCATTGTGTAACTAGCAGCGGCAGAAAAAGCAAAGAGATCAATAGTGCGCAATATGGCCCACCGTCATATTGGGCAAAATGCATAACTGTTTAAAATCAAAGCATTGGGTAATTGAATTGTTTGTACTTAACACTCATCATCATAATATTTAGTAATTAAAACGACGATTATGCCAGGTAATAAGGAAGCTATCTATTCCAATACAAAGAATAAGAAGATTAAAACCAAACCAAAACAAGTATCATCACGTTTAAAACGATCAGAATTTCTGCAACTGGTTGTCTTAGTCCTGAAGAACCGACACTGAGTTGCTCCAAGTCTTGCGAATCTTGGTTTTGTTATCTTTGTCAGGAAGACAGGGTTGCAGACATGCTCTTTGCGTGTCTTAGCGGAAATACGTTCATGAAGAATATTTTGGAATCACCGCTAAAGATCACGGACCATTTCTTCTTCCCCCATGTGAGACGTGCCGTTCTAACTTCTTCGTTTGTGTTACACTTTTTCTAATTTATTCATATTTCGTCTTCATGTATGTTCACTTGTTTTTCGCAAATGTTGGTATTTTGTATTAATACAATTTCTTGTTTTTTCAATGTCATATAAATTATGTATGTTTGAAATGCATATCTCTCAGTATGTAGCATATATGAGTAATACAGAAAGGTTATACGCTCCTGTTTTCTATGTCAGGCCATATTGGGAACACCATGTTCGTAATATGGCCCACTGCCAGCATTTTAGTTTTCGATTTATTACATTGTTATACGTCATTTCTAGGAAGCAAACTTTTGTTTTTCATTTGAGCAAATAGTCTCCCAACTTGGTGGTTTAGTCGATTCGCACGAATAAATACTTTTTCTTACTGAGAAACATCACCAAAGTTAAAGTGGGCCATATTCGGGCCCCCTGCCTTAGTTTACGGGAAAATCTTGACTCACAAACAAGCGTTTCTCTTAGGTTTGTTCTTAACTTTATGTCCAATTTTGGCCAAAATATGATAAATGCAGTTTTGTACAATATGGTGGTTTTCAATTCTTGTAAACATATTAATAATGTAAATAAGTAAGTCTATTTTGTAGTTTTTCCACTTAATTTCTATATATAAAAGCAAGTAGTTTTTCCTGTTTTCTGTAAAACAAGGATTTGTAACTTAACGCACTTCTAGCTGTCAGTTACAGATTTTAACTATCCTTACTATTTTTCGTTCTCAGATAATACCTGTTGTGGACTATCGGCACCCGACGGACGGATGTCAGTGAGAGATTTGTAGTGAGAAAGAGGGATGTTTTCCTCCGTTGAAATCCACAAGCGCTCGCTCAGATCTTTTCTTCGTTGTTTAGTTTCAGAAACAAACAGAATTTACTTTAAAATACTTACAATATGATTTTTATTCTGAGGAAGTAATTTGTGCATGCAACATAATACATCACAAGCGAAATGAATGCAGAATTTACATATTCAATGAAGAGAATTCCTTGCATAATTTTACCAAATGGATAGAAGTATCACAGGTTTCGTACAAATATATGGCGATGAATTTTATATAATATATATTTCTGATTGTGGATTTGCCTGAACCTATAAAACTTATTGTCACATTCCAGTCTTTTGCATTTACGGTGGAGTGATTTGGAACGGAGGTTGCACCTCGCATGACAGGTAACATCCTAAATTTTGCATATGAGACTAATTAGAACGGAAGATCCCATTTGTCGATAGAAGAGTGTCTGCATTACAGAGCGATTAAATTACATTAGTGTAAAAGAGGTAACTCTTCTTTTGCTAGGATTTGCAGGTACGATTACCGGGACCTTCATCCTTAGCGCTCGTCACAGAATAAGCAGATACTGTTTAGGTTAATTTTGACGATTTGAAATCTTACTAAAATACCAATAAATAACAACAGAATTGTGACAGTAAAATGCATATACAGAAAAATTCATGTACAGTTAAATGCATCCATTCACTTCTCGTAAGTATTACTGCAAACGAGATAGAAAGCTCGGCGATAATGTCTTACTTTTTATTAAATGCTACTGGCAACCTTGTCACCAACTACTAAAAAAACTTCCTATTGGATACTGAATAGTGTATTCCTACCCCTCATTAATTTGCGACTCCGCCCTCGCGTCTACAGATGTCAGCAGTTCACAGTATAAGTACAACCAAAGAACAAATTATACCCTACTTGGAGGATTGATTTTCTGAAAGAAGTTAGCTTCTTTTAACTTTAACTTGCTCCTAAAATATCAGTTTTCCTTCAATTTAAGTATAAAAAACTTATCTTATTGCTAGACTTCATGCAAAAACTAATTGACTAAAAATTCATTTATACATGAAAAATAGTATATAAAAATTTATGTTCCGATTTAAACATACTATATTTAGATTTCAGGAAATATTTTTCGTAAAATATATTTTTCTACGGCAGAATTTACGACTAAATTATTTTAAGGCAATATTCTTTAGTGTGCTATTTTTGGCCATGAAATGCATAACTCCTTTTAAAGAGTAGGCTTTCTAAAATTAGTGATAATAAAAATACTTCCAGAAAAGTATCGCATAGTATATTCTAAAAGACTTAAGATAAATCAGTTCAAAAGGAGGAATTTTCCAGCCACCTACAAATACATTCTTCTAAATTTCTGGGATACCATCATACTTACCTGACGTAGAATATTCTTAAAAGTGAAGGCACCAGGGGTCAGATAATAAGCGTTCACTTATTCTATTTTAGATTTCTTTTTGACCTAACACTTACACTAGCACTCATCACTTTGATTCTTTACACCTTTCTAAACCAAAATATTTCTAACTCAACTTTTTGCCTATATTTCGTATTAAGTTGTTTTTAGGAAAATAAGTAATATTCACCAGTTGTCGTCCACTCAGAACCAGTATCCATACCAGGGCTGGGTTGCAAGAAAATACTTAAGTGTGAAAGCTGACTTAAGTCAAACATTTAAGACAAAAATGCGAAATCACCGTTGCAAGAATCATCTTAAGTCCAAAAGTGTATCACACTTAAGCGCAAGAATTTAAGACAGGTATCTGACACACTTAAGTTAAATCTAAGCTGTGTAAGATATCTTATTGACTACTTTAAAGATAGAAAACAAGGAAAAGAAAGGATTTGAACACCATTTCGTGATGAAATAAGTAATAAAATAATCTGCATTGCATGTTTCAATAACTTTAAGCACGTGAAACAAGTTATAAATGATAAAAACGACTCAAATAAATAGCATGCATTATCTCTATTCGTGAGATACTTATCATTATTTGAAGCAACTTCTTTGTGTTGTCGTTCCGTGGCGTAGTTGGTTAAGGCGCGCCTGTCGAAAGTTTTTGTACTTTCAAGGGTCATAGGTTCGAATCTCTCACAGCGGAGATTATTTTTTACTTTCACGAAACGCAAAAGTAACATGATTATATTGGTTATAACTTAGTTTTAACCTTTTTACGTGCCTTTCTGTCAGTATGATATATTAAAATTTGTTAATATTGTACATTACTGGAAACGCCTACAAATGCCGCCTTTGGTATGTCTATGTAATGCACCTCATAATACTTCAAAATTTTATAGGTAAAAAATAAACAATAAATAAGAAGTTGTGAGTTAAGTTCAACATTAGTGTGAAGAAGGAAGAGTACAGTACAAGCAGGGTTCAACCTGGTATTTTTAAAATGCCAAAATTTTGCGAAACTCGATTCAGAAATATTAGATTTTTTTATTTTCTTCAGAAAATGTGTGATTGCTTGAATTATAATGTCTAAAGTATAATAATAATATCTAACAAAAATAGTTTGTTTATACTGCAATTAGCAAATTACCAAGCGTGTTTGGAACACTAGAAAAAATTGTGAGTAAGAAATATTTTCCAGAATTGATTTATCTCGGTTTATTGCAGGAATAACAGAAATGGTTTAAAATATTATTAGAAGAAACACCTTTACGTATTCATAGTCTATCTACGATCATGAGAAGAAATATAAAATAAGATAGTAGTAGGCGTACATACTAGAGTGGCCCACATAAAAATAAAGTTTACCAAAGTTTAAAGTAGACCTACATAAGTTGAATTTCTGAAATCAGGATTTGTCATTTCCCTAACCTTAAAGGTCATCCTAGTGATTGTAAAACACGCTTTGTATTTCAGTTTAAAAAATTAAAACAGAAACTTTACTGCTAATGAAGCAAAATACAACTAAACAACAAAGAAGTTTGTTGTATAAGTAAAGGTGATCCCAATGACAACGTAATGAAATGAGTATAATTAAAAGAAAGGTTATAGCGACAAATTGTCCATTGTTAAAAGTATCGAAATAAATGTGAAGAAAATAAGGGATATCCAGAATGAACATAAAATCAGAGTAAGTTATAAAACAATTATAGAAGTGTATAGATGTACGGAGATTATGATGTCACCTGACTGAAACGACCTAGTAAATCGAGGTTCCTAAACCCTAATCTGAAGTCAGTTTATCTACCTGCTTCCGTTTAGGCGCTAGACTGCGTTCGAGATAAAACAAAAAATAAAAGTGGTCCAAGGTTTTGGGAACGGGCGTAAGAAACTAATGATTTTTTCACAGTGAGTAGTAGGGTGTTATGTTGGATTAGCTTAGCTACTAAATTAGTCGTAAATTTAATAGTTTGAAAGATGGGAAAGGAACCGATGCATTAAAAACGTAGGTGAATGCTGCAATGGGATCGACGATAAATGAACAAACTTACTGCAGCATTTTTTAGTTAAGCGACTGTTCGTTTGTAACCGTTAATATATTTACACATTTTCTGGCAGTCAGTGAGCTCATAAAATAGATTTAAACAATATAATTTATGTGTTTTGGAGTACTTTTGGGTTTATTCAAAAATTTGTTCTCCATTCGTAGTGTTCCTCGCCTTAATTCCAAGCGCCATCTCTCTTTCATCTGCTGTGACTGAGTGAAACCAAAGGAAACATCAGTAAGAGTAACTGGTGGGAGTAGAACGAGAACCATGAGCACACAAATGTTGATCTATTACCCTTGACTTCGACACTTGAACTTAGGGACTGCGTTATGAAAATAAACCTTAGGAAGTTTATATTAAGAATATGATTCAAATCGGTGGTGTAAGATTGAAACTTGTTGACACACAGGATCATTCCTTTAATATCTCTAAAAATGTATTGTGTGCTTCAAATATTCGTGACTCCATGTGATGCGGTCAAATGCTTGTAAATCAATATCATTTTTTTCGAAAATGCCATGAAATTATTTCGCCAATTCAGAATGTCTTTAGCATTAAAAACGCAGAAAAAAGAGCGCAAATAAAGATATGTGAAAGGGTGCATGAAAACATAATATGGGATAACTAAATTATATAAAGGACTTATCCTGTGTCTCGACATACATGACAAAATGCTTTTTAATTAGTATTTCCATTTTGCAAATTTAAGTCTAGTCACACGTCACGAAACATCATTTTACTTCCTATTTACACATTTACGTAGAACCAGGAAGCTATTAGGTCCCTTCCTAGCTACGGCCTGGCAAAATAATCAAGAGCCCATGTATTTAAATATAAATCACCCACAGAGAAGTAGCTATGGGGTGGGCCCGGAATATCCGAACCCCCTCCCGAAATTCTTGTGTTTTTTTAAAAGTAAAATTAGTGTCATTTTAGAAAAAGTATATTGATTTTACACAAATCTCACACCCACACAGACATCGGACCCTTCTCCTACAAAGGTGCTGGACTCCCCAGAAATCAACATTTAAATACGTGGCTGCCCACCCAATTGAAAAGGAAAAGTGCGGAACTAAAATGTATTTGACAACAACGGTTCACAAGTGGCAAACTTGTACAAATAAAAATAATTATTAAAAATCATGTGTCTTATTTCAAACATGTTCTGATCAGACTGTAGATAATTTTTCATTTAATTCCAAGCTCTTTGGTTTGGTTTTTGCATATGAATAAGTGGACGGGTGCATGCTGCATGAAACTATAAAGGAAGTATCAATTAAAAACATATTCGACCTAACTTCTTGTATTTACACATGCGTTTACCGAAGCCATAGTAGCCTACATAGCTACGCACTCTTCTACTTTAGTAGCAACGTTAGCTGTTTTTCTGTACATGGTCACGGATTCAATTCCTGCCGGAGCCAATTGAATGGAGTGGTTCGGATTCCACTTTGTGAAACAAACCAGTCGGAAGCAAACTGTTAAAAACTGTAGACCCCGTCCTTAGAAGCTCCCCAGCTCGTTAAGGACGTTAAAATAATTATATTCAATTGGTTCTTTTTCACTTAATTCTATTCTTTTTCTAGATATTTTGCAGAATAGTTTTGATTTTAGCACAGTTCAGATGATACGCATTATTCATTATCTGTTATTTCGTCCAACCGGCAAGAAAAAAACAAGATTGATGTTGGGAATTTGAGTAATGCCTCTTTTTATATTCTTTCCACGAATTCAGCTTCTGAATTAACACGCCAACAGCAATTCAACTGTTAACTATCACTGAGCATGCGCAACGATCACATTTGGTCGGAATTGCAGTGTTGTGAAACTTAATTAGCAGCGGAAAATGCACATTTGTCGAGTTTTACTTAAGTACGAATAGTAGTACTTAAGTTAGAGTACTAAGCGCTTCCAGCAACAGACTTAAGTATACACTTGGCTGAGTGCAACTCTGACCGACTTAAGTTAAACTCTTAAGTCTAGTTTAAGATTTTTCTTGCAACCCAGCCCAGAAATGAGGCGTATGCACGAACAAAAGTCTATTTCCCATGTTAAAAGATAGCATGTAAACTTTTGTCCGCGCATACGTCTCAAATAATTTAGATTTAGGTCCACTAGGAGTGAATTTCAGTTAAGAACGTCCGTGAATTATTTACGGTATATATCTAAAACCGGCCGCAATAAAATACTTCATAATTATTACTATTCCGTATTATTTATGATCAGGTTAAAACAGAACATTTGGAAAGTTGGAAAAACATTTTTTTTATTCTAAAACTATTTAGAACAGTACAGTCATACCCTAAATTTTAGGTCGCATTTCTTATCTCTCTGTATTTTTTTTATACTTCTAAGCTAGCCAGGTACACTGTAAAAAGTGGAAACACGAGATGGATGAACGTTACTCCGCTTTATGGAGAAATAAAAGTCGAGAATTAGCGTTTTGTTGTATTTACTCTTAAATGTGGATATAGTGTAAACCATTTAGTGGAAAGATTCGTATCCATTTTAAAGTTGTAATAGCTTAACGTTAACTGAAAATAGGTTCAAACAGTCCAAAGTTTTTCGTTGGTGAACGTTCAACTTATTTTACCATTAAATTCGGCCACTTTCTGATCAAAGTGTAAGCTAAACTTGCAATTTTGAGGTTACATACTTTTTTGGATGAAGTTTAAGCCTTGGTTGGATATTCTATAACCTAATAACAGGAGTGACGTTACTTGCTTATCACTGAACGTGCCCCTATTTTGAGTATTTATATTGCTTTTACACTGTGAACAGTAAACAGTTCACCGGTGGATCAAGGGTTGCATTTGCGGAAATTGAAATTAAGTTGCGTATAAATCTTTACACTGTAGCAAAAGTATTTCTCCTTTTTTTACGAGACATTTCTCGTAGTAAAATCAACATGTTAATGATTAACATTCGCAGTAAAGTCCTAGCTATACATATCACTCGGGAAGCTATAAGCACCAACTGCCTTCTTAGCTAAGTGGCGAGAACAACTGACCAGTGTGCTAGTGGTTCTTGGATCTAAACCCAATAACCTCAGTTTTTTTTTTTTTAATTTTAAGGAATATTACTTTTTTCTTTTCTACTTTCAAAAAAAGCTCGACTTTTGTTGATAAAAGGGAAATTGAAGTCATAAGTATAGGTTTTCATCATATTCAGCCGTTTTCTATCCACTGCTGGATGAAGGTCTCCTCCTTTTCTTTCCACATAACTCGGTCTGCTGCTATCCTCATCCATGTAGCTCCTGAAAAATGCTTGATTTCATCTACCATCTTACATTTGGACGTCGTCTCGGTCGTTTCTTTTCTCTAGGAATCCAATGTAGTACATTTGTCGTCCACCTTCCATCTGATCGTCTAGCTATGTGACTGGTCCATTTCCACTTCATCTTCTTCGCAGTCTTGATTACATCCTCTATCTTTGTTTGTACGCGAATCCATCCATTTGTCTTCCTGTCCCTCCTGGTTACTCCTAGCATGCATCTCTCCATTGCTCTTTGTGTGACTCTCAATCTTTTAGTCGTTTGCGTATTCAATGTCCAAGTTTCACATGATTATAAACTTTACGCTTCAGACACATTGGTAGTTTGCTTTTGAAAATAAAGTGTAGTCTTAAAAACGAACTCCACGACATTTTACATCGACTATTTATTCATCAGTCAACTTGATATTCGATGTTTTGAGCTGGCCTAGGTAAACATACTCATCAACTATGCCTATTGTCTCTCCGCTAATCTTTATTTCCCTTTTTGCAGCATGTTGATTGTATATGACCTTTGTTTTACTAAAATTCATTTTAAGGCCTATTTTCGAGCTCTCATTATTCAGTTCTTCCATTATGGTTTGTAGTTCTTCCGCAATTGAAGCAAACAGGACTATATCATCAGCGAAAAGTAGGTGATGAAGATATTCGCCATTAATTTTAAATCCAACTTCATCCCAGTTTAAATTTTGGAACACTCTCTCCAGGACCGCAGAAAACTGTTTTGGAGAAATTGAATCTCCTTGCCTTACCCTCTTTCCAACTTCGAATTTTTCACTTTCTTGATGTAGTCTAATGACAGATGTGACAGTCGATTAAATGTTTCGCAGTAGCTTGATGTACACATTTTCGATACCTTGATGTTCAAGTGATTTAAGTACTGCTGACAAGGAGACCGAATCGAAAGCTTTTTCGAAATCTACGAATTCCAAACATAGTGGAAGTTTATATTCATTAGTCCTTTCCATAACTTCATTCAATGTTTGTATGTGGTCCATTGTGCTAAATCCACGACGAAATCCGGCTTGTTCCCTTCCCTGGTTAAAATCCAAGTCCCGTTCAATACAATTCAAAATAACTTTGGTGAACATTAAATATAGAACTGACAGTAAATTATTTGGTCTGTAGTTTTCGACTCGTTCTTTGTTCCCTTTCTTGTACAACAAAATTATAACAGCATTATTCCAACTTCTGGGTATTTCTCTCTTCCTCAGGCACATCGAGAATAATTTCGCAAGTTCCGCTTTCATGTTCTCACCTCCCCATTTAAACATCTCTGCTGTGAGTCCATCTTCTCCTGGCGACTTTCCGTTCCTCATCCCTCGAAGTACTTTATCCACTTCTTCTTTCATTACATCTGGGACATCTACATCATTTTCTTCTGATTCTTCATTTCCTAGCTGTTCTTCGGAGTAGTACAATCCCTGTAGAAATTTTCAAATATGTTTATAATTTCTTCCTTATTTCGTGTTACGGTCCCGTCTGGTCTCTTAACTGCAATTATTTGCTTTTTCTCTATCATGAGCTGCTGTTTGGTTTTCTTCAGGCTCTTGTTTTCCTCGATTGTATTTCTAAGAAGATTTTCGTTATATCTTCGTACATCCTCTCTTATTTTCTTCCTTACGGTTTTATTTAATTCTATGTATTCAATCCTATTTGTGTAATTTTCCTCTTCTTTCATTTCCCTTCTTTTCTTCATCAAGAGTTTAGTTTCTGTTGAGATTTTGCTCTTTTTTCTTTCTGGTACCTGCTATTTCCTTGGCTGTCTGTCTTATTATCTCGGTCAGTATTTTATTTCTGCTATTGATATCTTCTTCATCCTCTAACTCTTCGAAGGCGCTAAATCTGTTGCTTATCTCGAATGTCTTTCTGTTTTCCCTAGATTTTCCAGATCTAAAATTAGCGGTTTACCTCTGATAAGTTTCTTTCTCTCGCCCCAGAGGATAAGTATTATATATATATATACGAATTTTTAAATTTTACAGAAAATAAAACGTTCAACTGTAAACTGGCTGAATGTAGGTTAATCCAAAAAGTGGAGGCAGCTCAGCTGCCTCCATTTTTTGGATGGACATTGTATCTCCTATTTTTACAGTGTACTTTGTATTTTTGAATATTTTTCCGGTATGTAATGTCACTTTCGATAAGTGATCAAACTTAAATATCTAGTTAAAGCTATCCGAAATCTGGAGTTATTTTGTTAAAACAATTTATATGATTTAGGTCTTATTTTAATGATAGTTATTTATGTGAAAATGGATGACCACTGACGTGTTTCCGTTGACTGGTGCCCTCACCCTATATTACAACGACATATAAATTATCTGATTCAAAATTTTTACAATAGGGGAGAACTCTTTTCGAAAAAGCTTAATTATTACTAATTCCGTGTTTTTAAATTGACCAGATGTACGTACACACTTCCATCTTTATCTTTGTTTCAGATTTCCTCCATACATGTTTGCGGATAACGCTCTGCAAACCACGAACTGCGCCGAATCTTTCAATCGTCATTACAATGGACAATATATCCTAGGTCCAATATATACAACGTGATTCGTGTGCTTACAGAAATCCAAGCTGAAAGCAAAGCTAAGATCGCCTCCGTAAACATGTATCAATATAACAATTCTCGACTAGAATGTTTACGGAGAGAGAAATTAATTTTTCATCAGCGAAAAAAAGTAGCAGTGTTACTGCAGGACTGCGAGTGCTCTGCTTCACTTTCTCAAGACAATTGGTTATCGATTCTGCAGTAGACAGCTTTAAAACAATGTAACCTGCATGTAAAATATATACGCTATTTATAATAAATTGACGGACGTGAAGTTTTGTCTCAATTGATTTACTTCTTATATCAACAGATACGTACGTACCTTGTTGACATGGAAAGATTAAAATAAAATAAAAATCAATCAACTCTAAAATAAGCAGAAACGTCTATAATCGATTTAAGTATGTGTATGATTAATGTCCTTTTATTTATGTAGAAATATGATTCATATTCTATATACTAGTTCTTACACTGAATTCTTTAATTTACATTAAAAGGCTGGCAACATATTGAGCGCTCCTGGTAGTTGAAATGATTGACAGGTGGAGCGAAGACAAGATCTGAGCGCTCGTGGACTACACCCTTCTCCTCTCTACAAAAATCTTCTCGATCTTTTAAGATTTGAAGATGTAGAGAACTCGATGTAGATCGATCGATTGAGAAACAATCAAACTCTTAAATCTTGTAATTTAAGATTTTAAATTTCCTTAAATTTAAAATCAAATTATGTAGGACAAAAGTTCATATTTCAATAGAAATTAAAGCAAGAATCTGTACACAAACTAGTTTCTTGTTTTAGAAAAAAAAAAAAGCAGTATTTAATTAATGTGTTAAATTGATAGAAATTCGAAGTGAGGGTTTTGAACAAAAACATAAGTTTGATAAAGAAACAGTTTTTGTTCCTTCTAAAACCATATTCATGAACTCATCCATCGGAGGTAACCTCGCTACGAATGGTTACAGAATCCGGTGAAGTATCAGAGGGTACTCAAGAAAAAGTAGTATAAGTAGATCCTGAACGATTCCTTTCCCGCAATAGGATGTGGTCTGATCCAAAGACACAAAAGGTCAGTAAACAAAGTTTAAAAACGTTAAAATGGTAAATGTCTGAAGAGATAGTTTTATAATATTTTGGAAATGAATTTGAGAATAGGCTAATCACACTTTACCATCTATCGTAACTGATCATTAATCTTGTAATATGCATTTTAAAGTTAACTTAGAATCCCTTGTTAATTAACTTACAATGTAACAAGTTTAATCTATTCAAAAGGTTTAAACATATTGAGATATTTTAAAAGTTCTCTTGATATTTTATTTAAAAATAAGCTTTGAAATTATGAAGTTTGCCTTCCAAAAGAAAGCAAATAGATTTCTAAAATATTTATTTTTTCTTTACGTTTTTGAAATAAAACATTTCTGAATATTTTTCTGCTACTACTACATTTTATCTTGCTGAATATTTTTGTAGGAAAAGTTAAATAGGCTTGAAAGTTAAATCTACTTCTGCCGTAATCACCACCTGTTTACCCTCTCCACCTCTCTCTGTCTGTCTGTGTGTGTTTGTTTGTGTGTGTGTGTGTGTGTGTGTATCTGCGTGGACATAAAAGATAAGATGTATTATCTTAATCTACCAACATTCTGTAACATGTTTACAATATGAACTTTGCGTTCCAATTCTTTGTTTACTCTTCTCAGCCAACAAGAAGTAAGCAATTTACTTTGTTATTAGAATATATCTCACTTGTCAGTGCCACAAATTTAACCAATTGAAGATGTGATTCGGAAAAGGGTTCGAGTTCATGAAATTATTTTTTCAAGAGATACAGGAAACGTAACAATGGTACTGTGGAAGGTAGCAAAATTACTTGTCTGTTGAATAAATACCATTGTGTTTTCAATACAGCTGAAAAAAAGTTTGCAAATTGTACTCCATATATGTTGTAAAATTAATTGTTGAAAATTAATTTTTTTAGGCCATTCTCCGAATCACAACTGCCGATTTGAATGCAAACTTTGCCTCTTGAATACATCAGGACTGTTTTGAAATGAAAATGCAAAAATTCAACCAAGACTGGTATAAACCAGGGGCGGACTGGCCCGCCCTCACCAGGTGGGCCAACATGGTAAAATGTAGGCAGGTGTGTCAACGTGATAAAGACGGAAGTGGCTATTTCTAGTTAAAATATTTTGTTTGAAAATTTTATATTAATCTTTAATACTAGATAGATTCTTTGAAGTTTGAAGATCTTCTAATGCTAGGTTGCATAAAATGTTTCCATGGATACTTTTTTAAAAGTCAAAGGAGGGAGTGCTTTCATTATTGGGAATGCTACCAGTTCGTTTATTATCCTCTTTCCCGTATTTTGCACAGAAACCATTTTTTTTTATTTTACAATTTAAAGATAGAACAAGATGATAACTTTCCTATAATTAATTGATACATTTGTATTTATATTCTACTTGAACAGTTTTTTTGGAAATCCAAAAACTGAAAGTCTGGGAATTTCTCCACTTTTCCTTGTGCTTCGGCATTCAAATCCTGGGAAATGGATTAAACGTAGTGGTTCGGGTCACATATGAAGCCGTGGTTCCCGTCCTTAGTAACTGACTACATTGGTTAGGATCTAAATAGAAATTGAAGTCAAATTGAACACTTCTTATTGCTATGAAGCATACTAAATTGGACTAGACATACTAAGTTATTATAGAAAAAACCTTATGAAAACTGAAATTTGAAGCACTTCATAGTGCAAAGACTAATACTGTTAGAACAAGCAGTGTGGACAATGTCATGTCAGAGGACATGTATTAAAAAAAAAATCTAAGCTGGAGAAACTTAGCAAGAGTTCAATAAACCCTGTCCCTTTCAATCTAAAAGTTATTCTGGAATCCTCTACTTTCTTTGTGCGATTCTTTACGCAAATTCCTCTGTCTTGGATGATTTTTTTTTTAAATACAAGATTAAAGAAAATTGGGCACAAGAGTAATATAAAACAGCTGTATAAAGATCTGGAAGATCATGAAAATTCAAAAGTGCACAGAAATGCTACTGTAGCTTACGTGATGGCCACCAAGAAATACTGATTTAGAAACTCTGATAAACAAGGATGTTACTGAGAACCATAAGAGTGAAACTGATTTCCGGAGGGAAGTTTTAATGTGCATAGTTATTTTATTGAGTTTCTTGCAAGACAAGGTTTGGCTTATAGAGGGAAGCAAGAGGAAGCCGCTGCAAATAAGAACAACAGAAGTCTTATTGGTCATGGCAATTTCTTGGAGTTAGTTTTATTGGTGAGCAGATATGATCAAATTCTGAACAATCGTTGATGTTAGCTATACAAAAAGGTCAAGAAAGAAGAACATTCCAGAAGAAAAATAATTTGACAGGAGAGTGTAAATCAACTGAAAAACATGATCAGGGTTCATTGATTACATTTCTGACCAAAACATTTATAAATAAGGTAATAGCTCATATCGCTCACCAGATTCAGATTGATATTGTTATTGAAATAAAACAGGCAGGATTATTCAGTGTTGAGGTTGATTGTTCTCAAGATATAGCAGTAATTGATAAGTTAGCACTGTGTGTTCGTTATATACTGAATGGCGAAGTAACAGTTGGACTTCTGAAGCTGGTTGATACTGAAAAGATGACTGGACAAGCTCTGTATAAGCAATTAAAGAATGAGCTTGACAATTTTGGACTTTCACCTTCACAAATCATAGGCTGTTCTTTTAATGGTGCTCTAAATGTGAGCGGGCAATACAATGGTTTGCAAGCTCATCTGAAGGAAGATAATCCAGATTTGCAACATGCACATTGTGTGGTACATGTTCTAGACTTATCTATGCAAGACCGTAAGAAGTTCTTAGCTTTGCTTCAATTCCTAATCGATATTGCTGATTTTGGGGATTTTAAAGCAGAAGTTACTTTCAGGGCAAAGTGTTTGCTTGAGAATTGGTGTAAATTTCAGATATACTTCTTGCATCAATTTTCACAGAGCTATTTAGTTTGATAACACCATCTTACTTACATACTTACAAAAGAGAGAATTAGACTGTTTTACAGCAACTCAAAAAATCCACACCTTGGCACTGAAATCGCGAGAGAAAGGAAATTAATTTAGTGTCATATTGATTAAAACAACTGAATTTGTGGAGCACATACAGAAAGAACTCACGAAAGCAAATACAGTGTTGAAATCGAAGGTTTTCTCCCACCTAAGAGAATACCTAAATCAACCCTACAGTTTGGTGAAACATCCAGTGACGAAGAAAGAACTATTTCGCCTTCGCCATCAAAATGGTTTGAATAAATGTTTTCAATGTGATCATTGACACTGCAATTCAGCAAATGAATTCCCGTTTTGTTTCGACTCAAGCCCTTATGAAAGACATTGATTGGCTACAACCATCACGATTTAACGAAATCAATTTGTTAAAAGAGTTACTTGAAGACGCTATGGATATTCCAGCTTATTATTCCAAAGTAAAGAAAGAAGACATTCGAAAATAACTGCTTCAGTTCCCGACATTATGGCGACTACGATAAGTCATTACTAAGGTCTAAAGATAACGATATCACTAAAGATGCAAACCAGAGGAAGTCTAGAGGAGAGGATATAGAAGATGAAGGATCCGATGAAAATAGCGAGGACTAGCAGAAAAGCAAGGAAGACACAGATGATCAGGAACTGCTATGTAAAGTTGGAAGAAAGTGGAAGAGATGCCTGTCGTGCGCGTTAGAATTACTTTGTGAACTAAATCTCTACGGTTCAATGTACCCATCGTTGTACGTTGCGTACAAATATATTTTGACTCTTTCATGCATCCAAGTATCTTGCGAAAGAATTTTCTCCATCATGAAGATGATCAAAAATCGATTACGATCTTCCTTTGGATAAGACTTGTTAGAGGACTTCTTTTTCTTTTACGTTGAAGTATCATATAACTTTGATTATGAGAAAATTATTGAAGAAATTGCATCTATTTCAAAGGAGTTACGTCGTTCTTCAAATTACTAAAAAGATGATAGTAACTTAAGCAAACTACAAACTGTATTTGTGTTGTATGATATAAATTTTTTCACATCTTCGTCTCCTGTCTAGAAATGTAAATATTTAAGACACGGGCACTTGTTAATGTTACTAAATTTGTGGAATTATTGTACTTGTAGTTCAGCTTACTCAAAAATATATATAGCATAAACGAAAATTGTAATTTACGTAAGTTATGGTGCTATATTTAAAGAGCAATAGAATTTAAAAATAGGGGAAATGTACTATTGAAGAATATGATTTGTAATGCATACTTTCGTTTTACAAACAATCACTACCTTCTTTCAAACTTAGATATCTTAATAAGTAAACTACAAAGTTCATTTGTGTTGTTATGATATAAAAAATATGATATATGAAAAGAAACAGAGGGAGAGATAAAGATCAATGAAAAGCATTGAAACTAGATTGATTTATTATTGTGCTCTAGAACAAAGACCAACACACTAATGAATTTCTTATTCTAGATAGTGATGCATACTTGTCTCTCCAACCGGTGAAGAATCTCTTATTAACTTCTGTAAATAGTTGAAGCCATCATTTTAGTAGAAAAAGCAAAGCGGTGGGTGGAAATCGAACCCGGGCCGTCCGTTTGAAAGGTCAAGACGGAAACTGCACCACACATTACACTCCCAAAAACCTGCGGAACACATGTTACAGTTTTTCTGTGTTAAAGAAGTACAAGAAAAGTGGACTTAAGTGGATGCTTCAGGTCAAGGACTTGTTCATAATTGTACTGTTAGCACCCACATAAAGTACTTTATTTTATATCTCCCAACCAATATTCGTAAATCGTCGTCTTCTTTTCCTTCAATGACAGTAACTTTCCCACCCACGGTGAGATGCCTCCACATTCATTAGAATTCGACTTTAAGAAGTTAGTATGTGATTGTTCACTTTCGCCTTGTAAAAGATCTTTGGTAAGAACGTGGTTTCAACCTCTGTTGCCCAGTTTTAATACTCAGAAGTCGAGTACCGTTCCACTGGACTACCTGTCAGCTGAAATAAAAAGTACAGCAATATCATTACTACGTTCATGTGTTGATTTACGTTGCGGAACAACTGTCTTTGTTTCTGTAAATTCTGCAAGATTGTGGATTTATTCTTGCTTGATCTTGATCTACAGATCAAATGTATTTTATGGAACCGGAGGGCCTGAGCCTAAGATTACTAAAGTTCGTAAATAAAATTCAAACTTCAAATGGAACCGGGGGCAACTCTCTGACAGTAGCGAGTTTAATGGCTGATTTAACAACATATTTATTATGGTCTATGTAGCTAAGTGGACAGTGTGTGAGACTCTCATTCTCAAGGTTGTCGGTTCGATTCCGCGCCTAGATTTCTAATTATTTTCTTCAAGGAATTAAGAGCTGTAAATGATGTTCGCGATTGGTCCTGAAAGAAATTTATCCCGTAAAGATAGAAAACACAAAACAGAGATGGGGCACTGGGGAGAGATACAGACTATGTATTCAAAAGCGTTAAAATATCATTTATTTCCATGTCTTTCTCCATTTTTCTTTCCTTTTTTCTCCTCTCTCTTTTCACTCTTTCCCCGTCTTATATAATCTCAGGACGTTTTATTTCTTCTATGGGTTCTTCTCTGGTTTGTGGCATAAGGGATAGATGATAGCAGTAAGCCAGCCAAGATGCCTCCTTCAATTGAGCCTATGCTTTTTGCACATATTTGAGGCGAAGCTTGACTATATTTGCTTAGATCTAGAGTATTCATTCCAGCTGAGCATACGAAAATCGCAGCAATAGGAGATTGGTCTAGCCTTAAAAGGCGAAATATTTTTTGAATTTATAATCCAAAAGAAAAGCTAACTATTGTACCAACTTTCACCATTTCGGCACACTATACATAAAACTATTGGTGGCATACAAACAGTTACAACTCTTGTTACATTTCTTTCGACCACACATTCCTTCTCCCGATCAACCTGCTAACAGAACACATTATTTCCAATTTTCTTAGAAATAGCTTTATTCATTTCCGTGCTTAACGCCTTCACACTACCCGAAAAACCTCCAAAAGATCTAGCTCATGAGCTTCACACAAAATCCGTCATAACATGCGAAAACATTTATATACAGGTTGTCCATTCCTACAACCTACTCGCAGGTTGGCGTCACACATACAAAGGTTGCTCTTAAAGTTCTTTATTTGTATCATTACACATAATCATTAAACTATAAATTCCATTGCATTAACAATATAATACAAATCCAATCATTAAAAACTGCATTTCTTGCTTTAGCAACAATGTAAATAAATAAAATATTTAATAGCTTCCATTTTACCAAATAAAATAAAATACTCCTAACTGCTCACCGACAATAACGTAGTTCACCATTAAATACATATTTCATTTTATATAAGTGCGTATATACTTACGTATATACATACGTACTTACTGTATAAAAATTTTGTTGCATTGGATAATGATGATTCCTACATAATCTCCATATTATTATTTTCCTTTTCTTTGCATTAATTCCTATCTTAGAACTTAACGTGAATGGAATTTCTGCCTAGCTATCTCCTGGTTCTCTAAATGATACCCCACGACTCATACTTTCTTCCTCCAAATGGAGGAATATCCTGACAAGCTATGTTTTGGCGCATATTTATACTGTCATATTGGTTGTCTAACTTTAAGCGTACAGTGAAACAATTCTCCTGGAGGAAAGAGCTCGTATTTCTTATAACTACAACTAGAGGCGGACTGGACCGCCCGGATACCCGGAAATTTCCGGGTGGGCCCTGCCCTCTCCAAAATCATTTAAGATATTGCTCGATTAGTTATAACTAATTCAAAACTCCGTTCTCGTTCATAGTAACCAGTGGCGTACCTAACGGGCCCGCAGTGCTAGCGTAGGGGGGGAAGGCACTAAGGAGAGGGCCCTATGCCAAAACCGTAGCCTTGTTTGTTGAAAAATCAATAAGACAATAAAAAAAGTCTCAAAAATACATGTAAGTTATTAACTCGAAAATGTAATCTCGTCCATAATTTATGTATTCAATAATGTGATGTTCAATCGATAACATATCATATAAAGAGCGTGAAGCTGATTCTCCTACGGTAAGAAAACCGTGTTAGACATGGAGTTGTTGGATGCGAGTGGTGAGAACAGCGGTGATGTCAGAAAACGGGCCCGAAGCCCCAGAAATCGGGCCCCGAAGTTTCGAGCTTGGGTCCCTTCTATTCACCAGTGAAATATGTAGTTCTTGGACGTGGGAGGTGGCATTGGAAAGGTCGTGGTCCCCTGAGCACAGCGATGATGTCACAAATCGAGCCCGGGGTCTGATGTCCCCAGATTTCGGGTCCCGAAAGGATAGGGTCGGGTCCCTTCTATTCACCAATGAAGCATGGAGTTTTTGGACGTGGGTGGTTACATTGGAAAGGGTCGGTTTCCCCTGAGCACACCGGTGATGTCGTAAATCTGGCGCGGGGCCCGAAGCCCGAAGCCCAAGAAATCGTACCCCAAAGGTCATGCCATATTCTCCATGCTTTTTGCTCATAAAAGTAAGTTTCCTTATTATCCTGCCTGAATGTTATTCAATCGAACATTACAAGACAATATTGTGATGCTACATGACAGTAAGTGACAGCGCAATATAGTTGATATCGAATAGAAGGGACCTAAGCCCAAACATGTGGGGCCCGAATTCTTGGGTTTTGGGCCACGGGACCGATTTCTAACATCACCGCTGTGCTCAGGGGATCCGGTTCTTTCCAACGCCACAACTCACGTTTCCAAATCCATGTCTAACACGGTTTCCTTACTGTAGGAGGATTTTCATGGAATATTTATTCTCCATGTGCTTATCCAAGAGTAACAAAGACATTACAAAGCTGTGGGAATTAACAGGGCATTATATTGGGACAATTTCTTTTTATCGTATATATAAAATACACGGGAAATAGTGAACCCCAATGGAAACGCACCACTCTTTCTTGCAAATCTTTATTTTTTAACTTACGATTTTTATTTTATTTTATTACTTGTTTTCAAAGTACTTTACGTACAGTACGCAAATAGCTGCATATTTATGACGCCAAAACTGTAGTAAGGATTATGTTCTATATGCGATACTCTAAGCGTAAACTGTTTCATTTGGCGAATTTGGTTTTCTTTAAAATCTGAAACTGATGGAATCGAGAAAAGGTGCACGATTAACACAAAATCGAAAGAAAGAAAAATCCGGATATCAGAAACGTAAAGAAGCAGAGAATAATGCACTTGTCGCAGCTTCAAGTGATCTAAAGAAGCGAAAGCTGCATTTTCTACCAACTTTTCAAGCGGTTAAGGTAAACTTTATATTTTTTATATCTTTCATTCATTTATTTGAATTTGTGGGATGTCAGCGACAAAGCAATTTACCTCAATAGAAATAACAAGGGGAAGACGTTACCCACGGCCAGTGTTGGACTAATCCGCGTGGAGGCCTCCAAGCTACTCGAAAAACCCCCCCCCCCCCCAGAAATAAAATAAAAAGAAGTAGCTAAGGAAAAGTAAAAACAAGATGAAACTTTTGTGTATTTTATAATAATTGCAACGTATTTTATAAGAATTGCAAAACGCATCAAAAACGTGACTGACAAATGCGTTATCACCTCTGTGTAGTCAATAAGTATGCGAATCTTTACATCAAAAGTTCGTGCTGTTCGTTCCGTTTTTCTTTCTTGATTTTGAGATGGTGATTCCTAACATGCTGATATATTGTAGTAATGTTCCAATTTAATTAGTGTTTAAGAAGTCAACAAGAAATTATTTCTTATCAAACTCAGCGTGCTTTATCAGAAATGTTTTAAAACCGTTTCTCTAAACTTCCCGTGTTTTCAAAATGTTATTTTCTTTTTTCTCACCTCCATAATTGGATGGTTACTCAATGTTCTTCATTATATATCATGTGTAAAACAAATCTACAAGGATAGACTATTATTTTACGCAATAAAATAAAGTTTATTATAATTTATTCACTCCTTTGCATCGTACCATTCATGAAAATTAAATTCCTCATAATTTTGAAGATGGAATCGTATCATATTCAGATCTCCTTCATTATAAACAGTCGCTGCTTTGAAGGCGCATGTACCATTCATTGCAAAGATTTTCAGACTGTAGAAAATAAAGAAAGCGAAATAATACCTGGCTATAGATACGCATACACAACTTTACATTTCGTAAGGGGAAGGGGGTAGCCATCATCCAAGTCTCCAGCTAAGGGTTCATTCCTAAAAGGGCAGTCCAGACTACAGACCAACTCGGTATTCATCAAGGCTCTTAAGCATCATTCTCCGGGTGGGCCCTTGTACTTCCCGTCCGCTTCTGACTAGAATCTCCATTTATTGTAAGTGACTGTACCCGTTCCTGTGTCGACAACCATAGTTAATGCAGAAGAAACAATCTGTAAATTAATCGATAGCTTTTACACTTCCTTTGTGGACTGGTAGTCATCAATCAAAAGTACTTCATCGAATTAGATGTATTCTATGGCATTATTACATAGTACTGTTTCCTGTGTTGACATAGTTCCATGTGAATCACTTTGTACTATTGTCTTTAGTGTTTCATTAAATCAACAATCCTGGTAATTATCTCTCAGAACAAACTACGCGGTATATTAAATTCTTGGCTTTACATTGGCCGAAAGAATGAAATTGAGCACATATTTAGTACAGCTACCTGTTTCTGTTTAGTTTTGTCATATTGCTTTTTGTATTCTACAAGCTACAAGCTGTATATTAGATATTCATTGTCCCACTTAGAAATTCTTATCTTGATTTATTGTGAGCTATCATATGAAAATCACTAGATTCTGTGCTATTAAAAGTTCAACAAGGATTCATCCTGATTCTCAGTTCTAACTAACTAACTAGCTCTATGGCTTATGGAACTCTCAAGTTCATCGCCACAGTAACAAACGTTCGTTATTGGATTCTATCCTGGGCAATATCAAGCCAGTTTTCATCACTTCTCGAAGATCTCTTCTAATATTTTCCCCCCAACGATGTCTCGGTCTTCCCAATGGTCTCCTTCCATCAGGTTTTCCAACCAGGATAGAATATAATCTTCGTTTTTCCCCCATCCGAGCTACATGGCCTGCCCACCTTAGTCGTCGCGATTTCATTACTTTTACAACGTCTGATGAATCGTACAGTCCGTGGAGTTCTTCACTATGCAGTCTCCTCTACTCTCCAGTCATCTCGTCGCGTTTCGGCCCCTATATCTTTCTCAAAATATTATTTTCAAATACACGTAATTTATGTTCATCTGCTAGGGTCATACTCCAACTTTCGCAATCGTAATGTATTACCGGCAGTATATATTTTAATTTCAATTTCCTTTATATTAATCGAGGTGTTAGAAGTTTTTGGACTGAATAGAAACATACATTCCCCGATAATAAGGCGACTGTTTATTTCTTCCGTGACCTCATTTTTGCTTGTTGCGTATGCTCACAAGTATTTAAATTTGTTTACTTTCTCTATAACCTCATCCCTAATTCTTATGATTTTATTTCCTTCATTCCCTGTGTTTCGGCTTGTTATTATGTATTTTGTTTCATCTATGCCTGTAGACCTATATCATCGCACGCTTCTACTAAGGCATCGGTGTTGCTTTGTATTGCATCTATACCCTATTAAATCTAAATCATCCGCAAATACAAACAGTTGATTCAAACCATTCAATGATAGTCCCTTTTTGTCCCCTTTAATTATTTAAATCGCATTTTCGAACGCAAAGTTAAACAGTAGTGGGGACAAGGCATCGCCTTGTATCAATCTGTTGCGAATCTTGAAACTATTGGACATATTATTACCTATCCGTACTCTGCTTATGGGGTCGTTGAGACACATCTTCAATAGTTAAACCAAATTTTTGGAATTCCAAATCGTATCAGGATACTGTATAACTTTCTATCGTTTCTCGTATGTTATTTGTCTTGCTGTTTTTCTCTATCTTTTGAATCTTCTGCCTAAGATATTCTCGCTTTTTGTTTCTGAACCCGAGTGTGGCGTTTCGTTTCGCGTTACTGTAGTGGTTGGTATTTGCTTAGCTTTTATTACTTAGCCATCGTTGCCTGGCTTGTTTTCGTTCCGCATGAAGCTTAAGGCATTCTTCATCAAACCAAGGTTTGTTTTTCTTTTGTTTCTTCTCACCTACACGTTCCTTCGCAGCGCACTGCGCTCTTAATTGTTTCAAGAATTGCCTCCCACATCTTACTTACATCAATTTCTTTATTAATATCATCATTAATATTACTCGAGTCGGCTAATATTTCGAACCTATTTGAGAGTTCAAGTTGGTAATCTGCTCTTGTATTCGGATTATTTAATCGTTTAACTTCGAATTTCAGTTTTGACCCCTTGCGTTCTCTGTTCGCGATGCATAACTTTTCCGTTACGGATACTTTTGTGATCACTAATTGATGGTCGGTGTCACATTCCGCTCCTCTGTACGACCTAACATCCATTATGTTGGTGTGTCTTCGTCTGTCTACAAATACGTGATCGATCTAGTTGAGAGTGCCGTCAAGATACCCATGTGTATTTATGTTCAAAGTACGTGCTCTTTACCAGTAGGTTTTTCGAAATCGCGAAAGTTATCAGTCTTTCTCCATTGTTGTTGGTCTTTATGTGAAGGCTGTATTTGCCTATAGTAGGTCTATATTATTCTTCCCTCCCTGCCTTTGCATTGAAATCACCCAACACAATTTTGGAATTATACTTCGGTAATCGATCAAACAGCCTTTCTAGCTGATCGTAGAATATATCTATGTCGTTATCAGTAGCCACATCGGTCGGAGCATAGACGTTTAATAAAGCTATGTGGCCCCATCTAGTACGTATCGTAACGTACGATAGTTTTTCGTTTACGAACTCTATATTCTGAACCACCTGAAGAATACCGTTCTTAATGAGGAATCCTGTTCTGAAATCGTGAGACTGTGTTCCCCCGTAGTAGAAAGTGTACTTGCCCTGTCGGATGCTATCTTGACCCTTCCACCGAACTTCTTGTATCGCTAATATGTCTAGCTCGTACTTCTCGGTCTCGCGTACACTGCAAAAAATAGTTGTGTTAATTCAACACAATGCGGTGTCCCAGCGTGACTACCACTTTTGTGTGTTAAATCAACACAACACACGGTGTTGATTTTGATACTGTGAAAAAAAAGTAACGGCTGCAGTGAGATTTGAACATGGGCTACTGAGTTAGAAGTCGAGCGTCTAAACGACTTGGCTAAATCGTCAGACAGAAAATTCATTAGATGCAAACGATATTTAGTGAACAGCATTTCAATTAATCGACTACACCATAGGTTTAAGCAGTGTATGGGATCAAATATATGTTGCTGAATCCCGAAAACACACTAAGTTACTAGCACGACTTATCCCATGGTTTAATCACTTCCTATTTGTCAATTGAGAACCAGAATTCCCATTCATTGAGAATATTCTATTTATTTGAAAGAAAGCAAGATGGCGGCAGCCAAACACTTGAGCAGCATTACTGCTTTCTTATCGTAACAACATGCGCTGCTTTCATAGAAATGGAACATATTCTCAATAAATGGGGATTGTGATCCTTAAGTGACCAATGCAAAAGTGATTAAATCATGGCATAAGTCGTGAGAGTAACTTTGTGTTTGACACTCAGCAACATTTTTTTATCCTGTATATTGTTTCAATCTAGTGCTCTATCCGTCTGACGATTTAGTGAAGTCAGTAAGATGTTCGACTTCCAACTGAGCAACCCATGTTCAAATCTACCTGTAGCCCTACCTTTTTTTCTCCTAGTACCGAAATCAACACCGTGTGTTGTGTTGATTTAACACACAAAAGTGGTAGTCACGCTGGGACACCGCATTGTGTTGAATTAACACAGCTATTTTTTACTGTGTACCGCCACCTGAAGAGCGCCCGTTTGGTATAATGTTCGTACGTTCCACGTTCCTATTCTAAGGTCTTTCTTAATCCTGTTCTTGGAGCCCCTTAAAGCAGTCCCATCCGAATAAGGGACTAGTTTACTTCCGGAATATTTTACCCCGTGAGAATCGATGGACCATCTGTTACTATTTGTTGACACGTTTTAGCGTTGTAGAGTTGTCAGCTCTACAACCTCGCAGTAAAGGCAGACATTCAAGATGTCGTCCTCTGTCCATCTCTGAGCCTTGCCGATGTCACTCATCTTCAGCCTCAGAGTGGTAATGGTGATGCTGCTACCCCTCACCATGATATTTTTGTCGGCGGTTATCTTCCCCTAGCCTTTGTAGATCCTTCTACTAACTGTAAGGCAGCAGTACTGGTTTTGGTCCGCCCCGGAATATTTCCGGTACCCACCATATCTGGTTGGCATTCTCCTATCCGCCACCTGGGGAGGCGCCTGGTTGGGACCATGATCGTAATTCGTTACTATTTCTATAGCTTTTTCTCTAACATTAATGGATGCTAACAATTTACACGTTTTTAGCTCGTTCCGCACTCGGAAAATAAATTAATCCCATAGAACTGTGTTAAGAAAAGTGCTGTACTGACATTTTGTAGCTTGTCGTTTAAAACATTTTACATGCTTAGAAATAGACTGACAATGAATTTGCTTCCATTTAATTAAGTGGAAACGATATCGCTAAATGATCTCACTTGTTTTACTTCAAAATTATTCAAACAAGTTTCTCACGTCACTGTACGTATTCTTTATTAAGACATCTGGAGCAAGTTTACCTTTAATTACTTCATACGCCTCAGCGACTATAATGGATAATGATGTATTGGGTTTCTCATTCTTGACGTCCTGAGCTTTACAGAAGTGCTCCTATCTTAGGCCTATCTCTCCATGTATGAATGACTCAATATGGTAACATATACGTAGAGTGAATGTCGTCTGAGACAAATGCTTCTTATATACTTCACAATAGTATGAAGAAGAAATCAGTATTTCATACATCAACAGCAAAATTATACTTACTCCCTGGTTGTTAACGTTCTCGTATATTAGGTTGAACTTAAACAAGTGTAAACGGAAAATGCAACACTATACATTTCTACATATTTTCTAAATCAAAGAACAAGCTTATTTTGTTATATAATTGTTCTTAAAGATCATGTATAAACTAACCCGCTTAAAATTAGCACCTCAAATAACTCGGTTAATATTGAATATAAAGCTATAAATTAAAATTAAAATTAGTTACTAAATTGAATATGCAGAATCAAACGATTATACTTTAAGAAACAGTGGCGTACGGACAATACTTTTACGAGGCGTCAATTAAAAATTTACTATTCACTTCATTGGAACAAGTAGTGAATAAGGAACAACTTGTAAAGCAAATACATTTTTATATATCCTACCTATCAACTCGTGACAAAGTAAGAAATTGCACAACAGTATTTCTAATCTAAAATAATATTTTACATTATGAATAAAATATTCTTCACTTTCTGCATAGTATTAGCCAGTTAGGTTTATGTATTATCACGTGTAGTAGCATAGATGGACACATTTTTTAACTAACTAACTAACGGAACTCGCACGATTATCCCCGCAGTAACAAACGTTCGCCATTGGATTCGATACTGGGTACGAACAACTACTTCTTGAAAATTTCTTCTAATCTTGTCGTCTCAAAGACGCCTTGATCTTCCAAACAATCTCTTTTCATCCAGCTTTCTAAACAAGTTAAATATAATCTTCGTTGTTCCCACATCCAAGCTACATGGTCTGCCCGTGTCAGTCGTAGCGATTTCTTTATTCTTACAAAATCTGATGAATTATACTGTCAGTGGAGTTCTTCATTATGCATTCTCTTCAATTCTCCAGTCATCTCGTCTCGTTTTGGTACGTATATCTGTCTTGAAACCTCATTTTCAAAATTAATCGCAATGTTAGGAGTTTCTGGACTGAATAGAATCATGCCATGCCAGATACTAAACGACTTTTTATTTCTTCCGTGACCTCATTTTTACTTGTTACATATGCTTCCAATTTGTTTACTTTATCGGTGTTTCTATTCTTAATTGGGGCGCGGGAATTTTACCCCCCTGAAATCTACCCCACAAACAGATTCTACGTAATTTTGACGTCACTATTTAGGGGGGGGGGGCAAAATTCCGGCCTCCAACATTTTTCGGTTGTTAGTTTATAATATAACCACTCATTTCTTATACACTTACAATCAATCATGTGGTTAATAAATCATATTTTAATAAACTGTATTTATTATTATTACTCTATAACACATACTGGAATTTTACCCCTTTGAAATCTATCCCCTCGGATTTTTACCCGTCAGTGTCAAACTAAGTATTGCAGAAGTCGGAATTTTACCCCCCGGATTTTTGCCCCCTCACACACATAGTCACGCAGACGCTCCCCCATCACTTGTCGGAATTTTACCCCCCCCCCTGAAATTTACCCCCTCAGTCGTTCGACTTGTAGCATGAATTTGTATGGCGTGAACCGGCGCTCAGTGTGCACAATTAGAAAAAATATATATAATGTACGTTAAACTTGTCAAATTCTATAAGAAATGCATCAGATTTAATGTAAGGCTTTTGATTGGTTAATGCAATTCAAAATAAATGAATATGGTCAAACAGTTGGTGTTAATTCATTTTATCTTGATTTTTTGGTAGATTACTTCAGAAATCTATCTATTGCAGAGACCCTCAGGTCATAAATTCTATACGGTTTCTCTGATCATCACACGAAAACTGTTATATATCTATATACACACACATTTTTAAATTGGACCATGCTGGCCAACATATATTTCATAATTTAAAAATGGTAACAATTGATGTGCCGAAATGTAAAAGAATTGGTATCTCAAAGATCTCGACAGCTTGATTCTTCCCGCAATTTCTTGGGTTTTACTTTTATTTATCATACTGATTTTTTTTCACACTTTTAGAAATAACATTAGTTTTAATATATTTTTTCTTCGAAGTTCAGTTCATCAATCTAATAGACTTTAAATAACATGAAACATTATTCTGATTACCCTAAAAGCGGTTGGAAAATGTGTTTAAGCGAATGCAGAGACAGTCAATTTACATTGGCGGAGAGCAATGAACGTTATTTTCTGTCCTCGATATGAAATTCGGCATCTATAGAACTTCCGTCGCCTTTGCTAGTGATAGCAAGTCGGAAGGAAATAATAATACTGTCGTCTTTTTTCTCTGTAAAAAAAAAAAAAAAAAAAAAGAACGCGAAAAAGATGGATTCTTAAATGAAAAACTAGGAGCTTCTTATCATAATATCAGAATCTGAAGAAATCATTATTATCATTAAACTTTAAGAATGTTTAGTTTTATGGTGGAGATTATAGTTACGAAAGTATATCGATGTTATTCTATACAATATTTATTTATTATTATTATTATTATTAATATAAGTAACAGAAGCATCTTCTTTGAATTTATCCTGTAAAGCAGTAGCTAGCGAGGCCCCCGCCCCGGACCCCAAGTGACGAGGCAGCCCCTGCTGCTCAACAGTGGGGTGGTATCGAAAAAAACTAGGAAAAAAATCTCAACATTAAATTTGAAAAATAAGCTCGAAACCCATATTACGTTGTAGAAAAATGTCCAATAGACACTATACTATTTCCTTTGTAATTCTGAAACGCATAATCATTAATGCATGTCCGGTCAAATTTGACCATTTTCTCAACATTTTCGGAACACGGTTATGTATATTATCTCTGCAGCAGAAACTGAGGCAAATAATTTGTTTTGCAACTATGGTAGGCAGAGCCGTTGTGTGGTATTTCAGCGCCCGAAGCATATGTAGAAAATGGAATTTTATTGGAATTCCATTTTTATTGGAGTTTTATTTACTTTAATTTTGATATATTGTATAGGAATATTATATATTAATTTTGATATATTGTATACATTCTTCCATGAGTTCTTACCTCCAAAAAGGGATATAAAACTTTGAGAAATGATGATTATACTCCTGATTACCTCAGAGCTATTAAAAACAAATTGGAAAATTTTCCACGATTCAGTACTGAGTAATGTGTCTGACATATTATTACAAAAAGTATAAATGATATATTTTCATACAGGTACGCCTACAGCGTACCTGAAATATTACTACAGCAGGTTCATATGTTCATTTCGAAACGGGTTCTTCTGTAAAAAGTTTGAAATTCAGATATTGCCATTGTTGAGTTTGTTTTATCAGTTTCGAACATATTACTCAAATTTTGCGATTCCAAAAACCTTCAAATTCATTTGAATTTCGTGAGTTAGTAAAGGACAGAAACATAATTAACAGTAAAAGTTGTATATACACTGCAAAAAATAGCTGTGTTAATTCAACACAATGCGGTGTCCCAGCGTGACTACCACTTTTTGTGTGTTAAATCAACACAACAACGGTGTTGATTTCGGTACTGGGAGAAAAAAAATTACGGCTGCAGCGAGTTTTGAACATGGGTTGCTTAGTTATAAGGTGAGCGTCTTAGCGACTTGTCTAAATCGTCAGATAGAAAATGCACTAGATGCAAACGATATTTAGGAACACCACTAGAATTAAACGACTACACTATAGATTTAAACAGTGTATGGGTTCAAATATATGTTGCTGAACCCCCAAAACAAACTAAGTTACTTGCACGACTTATCCCATGGTTTAATCACTTTCTATTTGTCAATACGCTGTTAAAGTCGTCTGCTACTGAGAATTGTGGGGGCCGCCATATTGGCTTTAAACAAACGGTTGCCTAGGAAACCTGCCATTTGATTTCTATAGGATTTTGAGAGACGTTTCAAAAGTAGGCTTGTGCTCTGTAATTAGAAACATTTTAACTGATATGTGTTATTATTTACTTACTTCAAAGTTCAGTTGATAATAAAAGTATAAAATACTTACAGCTCTAATGAAATATTAGAAGAAATATCGTAATTAATCTGACAACCCACCTGTTGCATTATAGCAATGGCGTTATCATGAGGCGTTGTAAATGTTTTGCAAAGATAAAAGTAGTATTGTCAAGGTCACTGTGTAGTGAAGCATTATTTTCACTAAATGGAGTAAAAGATAAATCACCATGTCTGAATTTGCGATGAAATAACAGATGGAAACGTACAAAGACGTATTTAGGAGTGAGTCCGAGGGACCGACCCCCTCCAATTTCAGAGTTTTAGGCAGAAGTAATATAATTTAAGGCGTAATTATGTACATTTAATATACATTTCATACCCAGACACACCTTTAACACTCCCCCACCCCCACCCGAAAACCCGCGGAACATTTTAAAACCATCTCCTGGATAACTATCTGCCCAAACACGTATATTACCTTGGTACACGCAAACATTTACAGGTAAGATCCACTTTCATGAACTTACCAGCAGATGAATCGCCTGCATTATAATCACTTACTACAAGGACTAAGCATTTTATTTATTATTATTCATTATTTCATGTATAGACGATATGTTCTTTTTTATTTTAGTTTAAAACTATGTAAATTAACTGATCACTTTTGTTACGCCCATGCAATGTTCTAGAACACTGTTTCCAGTGTTTTGAAATAACCCATAATATAAATCAAGCATGGCCAACTGAAACGCCCTGGGCGGTACGCGACCCGTCATGTAATTTGTGAGGCCCGCGAGAAGATAAAACCTACAGCAAATTATAATATATGTAATCAAATTTACTTTAAAAGCTTATCATTACAATCAAGTATTTGAATTAAATTTATTTATGGCTTTCAAGCATTTAAGACTCAGGGCAAAATGATACCAGAAGGAGTTGGCCAGGGCCTAAGTTGGAGGTACCCACCCGGCAATTGTCTAGTGTGGCTGAGGACAAACCCTGGAAATAACCTCAGTCAGTATAGTTGGCCCCTGGGATCACTATCAAGTATTCTACGAATATATTGTTATTCAAATAGTAAAATTATTTTACAAAGATTGCAATTACATACATCTATTGCCTTGAAAAACTGCACAGTTTATTTGCACTCAAGTTTTGTCTAAAAGTGTGCGGCCCGTAATCATCATATAATGGTCCTCGTGAAGAAAGAAGTTGGCCACGTCTGATACAGGTCTTCCTAACTTGAGAATAGAAAAGTAATTTCAAATCAAACATAGTTTTCTTTCGGTAACATAATTATCGGCATCGAGTTCAGAGTGTGTCACATGTATTCTAATATACAGCTTTATCGTAACTAACTCTGTTACATAAGTCTCAAAATTCAGTATAGTTTATTTCAATACATGGAATCTGGCCTCGTAGTTATTTTCTAGATTCAATACAAAGTAGTTACGCACCCCTTGTAGGTAAATATATGATATATCTATTTTAACACTATGGCTTCTGCCTGATATTTACAGTTTCATTAGAATTTTGAGGATTATCCATTGCAGTCTTTATCTCAGTTATTTAACCCGAGAGATGATAATTCATGTTCTAAATGAGTCAAGTATCTACCACTATTTATCGATTGAGAATCTGTTGTAAAAAATATAAACAATTACTGAAAATGCCTTAGTGAAACATTAATTAGACATACATTTGGAATTTATATGAACTATGCCATCCAGTTGATCCTAAAGAGACTGAAAACAACAAACAAGTGTTCCATGCACCCCTTGAGTGCAATTAACATATTAAAATATAAATATACACAAAGTCATTTAATGCTGTTACTAGAAACTAAATATTAATAATGAGAAAGTTTCTGAAACAAAATAGAATTGCCAAATCTAAAACAAAATGGATTGTAAAGACTGCACATCTTCGTCCATAACAGTAACGTCTTCTTTCCATTAGAAATTTGAAGCATTTACAAGTTTGACATAAAGCATAGTACCTGCAGTCAAACACAAAGCATGTAGTCATATTGTAAGGTATAATATAACTATTAAATGTTATAAATATGTTACGAAAACAGTTTTGGCTTTTTCGTCCATACTAAACGCGTATGCTACTCCGTGTGTATAAAGCCAGTCGTTCTGGTTGCTAGGATACCGCGCGGCCATGACGTCAACTTTAACAGCGTATTGAAAACCAGAATTCCCATTCATTGAGAATTCTATTTCTATGAAAGCAAGCAAGATGGCGACAGCCAAACACTTCAGCATCATTACTGCTTTCTTATCGTAACAACATGTCAAATGCTGCGCTTGCTTTCATAGAAATGCAACATATTCTCAGTGAATGGGGATTGTGATCCCTAATTGACCAATGGAAAAGTGATTAAACCATGGCATAGGTTGTGAGAGTAACTTTGTTTGTGTTTGAGGTTCATCAAGATTTTTTTTATCCTCTATATTGTTTCAATCTAGTAACTTTTCTGTCTGAACATTTAGCGAAGTCGGTAAGACGCTTAACTTCTAACTGAGCAACCCATGTTCAAATCTAGCTGCAGCCGTAACTTTTTTTTCCTCCCAGTACCGAAATCAACACCGTGTGTTGTGTTGATTTAACACACAAAAGTGGTAGTCACGCTGGGACACCGGATTGTGTTGAATTAACACAGCTATTTTTTACTGTGTAATTATATATTTTCCAATATTATTTTGAAAAAGTAAAAAATTGGTAAACTACTACCTTCTCCAATTATTTTTAAGATACCTGAAAAATTTCAGCAAGTGTTTGTGTAAAATTCCTAACATTTATGGTGCTTGGACAAGAATCCGTTTGGAAATGGACGCCTGGAATGATAATTGTTTGTCTTTGTGTTTTTCACATATATATAGTTAACTAACTCCACATTGTTTGTTACGTTTGTTTTGGCATACTTTGAAGTACATTTCTTGCGTTTTATTAAAAGTGTTGATAATTATTTTTATAGTATAATGCTTAGAAAATACGAGTTTAATTTGTTTAAAAAACAAGTAAGTTAGTCTTGATACCATCAACAGCATTTATTTTCACTGTTTCTTTCACTTGTCTTACTCATACGTATAGTGAAATACGTATATAACAGCACATGTTGTTCGTGTTACTTTTGAGGGTAATTAAGGAAGGAATACAACGTATTGCAATGGAACATTAGGGCATATAGTTGTTTTATATCTTTAGCACATTAGAGTCCAATGTATTATTTAAGATTTTCGTGAGTCCCCCACGAGCCCCCGAATATAATCTTCTGGAAGAAACACGGTTTGTTTTGTACCTGGGGAGACCTCATTAACCTATTTAGTTTACCGCATGATAGCCAAACTTATGAAGAAATCTCTTGTGATATAAGTAACCCGTGAAACAGCTGTTTTTTAGTGCTTCGTTAAGATGAATATGCTATATCCTGTATACTACGTGAATGTGCAGCATAAAGCACACCTATAAGTTCCTGACCAAAATTCAACCAATATTTCCTCAATGTTCTAACGGTATTCATTTCGACGTGTTTTTTCTTGGAGGGAGTCATCCCACTGTGCGCCGGTCTCCGTAAATGAATAATTGCTCGTTAAGATTAGTAGAGCACCTCGATGGTGATCGGTAACGCAGTAACTGCAGTTTCAGGACTTTTACTTGTTTACTTGCCTGTAGTCGGATGGTTTAAAAGTATGACTCTCCACAGTATTAATATTCATTATCATGTAAAGGTTATAGCGAGTGTATAGGAAGTTCTCCGTCTTGGAATCAGGGGGAGAAATTCCTCTTTCCACTATAATTTTAAAGATACTAGGGATAAATTTCAGGGAGGGGAAAAAATTCCGCCTTCCACTATTTTAAACTAAGGGGATACATTTCAGGGGGCTAAAATTCCGCCTTCCACTATATTTTAATCTATGATGGTAAAATTCAGGGGGGTAAAATTCCGCCTTCTACTATATTTTAAAAGTCACTATTGGGAAAATTCCGAGTCGGGATTTTAATTAATATTATTACAATTCTAATTTAATCATATGAATAAAAAATCTGACCAGCTATGTAATAATTAGTTGGGGGAGGGTAAATTTCCGGCCACAAACACAATTTTAAGAGCAACTGTTCCACAAGTTTTGTGACGCCACGTTTGTTTTTCTCGGGGTGGGGTGGGGGGTAGGTTAGGTAAAATTCCGCTTCACCCTTAACTGTTATGTATCAATTTTAGTTATTCCCTGTGTTTCGGTTTGTTATCATGTATTTTGTTTTATCTATGTTTACCTCTAAACCTATTTCATCGCACGCTTCTACTAAGACATCAGTGTAGTTTTGTAGTGCATCTATATAGTCCCCTATGAAACCTACATCACCCGCTTATACGAACAGTTCATTCAAACCATTCAATGTTAGTCCCTTTTTGTCCTGTTTAATTTTTAATAACATATTCTAAGGCAAAGTTAAACAGTAGTGGTGATAATACATCATCTTGTTTCAGTCCCTTGCGAATATTGAAACTATCTGACATATTATTACCTATACGCACTCTGCTTATGGGGTCACTGAGACACGTCCTCACTAGTTGAACGAGTTTATTTTCGGAATTCCAAATCGTATCAGGATACTGTATAACTTTTCCCTCTTGATAGAATCATATGCTTTCTTAAAATCAACGATTAGCTGTGAACAGTCCCATTGTATTCCAATTCTTCTCTATGATTTGTTTTAAGGCGAACATCTGGTCAAACGTGGTTCTATTTCTTCTAAATCCACATTGGTGATGTCAAATTATAGCCTTAGGCGTGATAACAGAATACTACTTAATACTTTGTAACAGGTTTGGAAGTAACGAAATTCCGCGGTAATTATTACAGTCTGATTTATCACCTTTTTCGTAAAAGAACTACTATTGAGCTTTTCCATTCCACTGGAAATTCCTCATTGCTCCACATAGCACTTATCAATTTATGTAGTTCTTTCATTAGTGTCATTCCTTCCGCTTTAATTACTTCGGGCTGGAATATTGTCTGTTCCTGGTGATCTAAAAATTTTCAATTACTTCATCGACATTTTGATCTCGATCTCGTCAGGTTCGGGTATCCACGGTTCTGCGATATAGATTTCAAATTCCTCTATTTCTTCCCCGTTGTCGAAATAACTTTTCCACACATAAAAATTTTTAGTCGGATCAGCCTGAAGATCTCCACGTTTATTTCTAATTATCCCTAACCTTTCCTTAACAAGTTTACCTCTTTGTATAGATCTCGTATGTTATTTGTTTTGCCGTTTTTGTCTATCTCCCGAATCTTCTGCGTCAGATATTCTCCCTTTTTGTTCCTTAATCCGCTTTTGGCGTTTCGTTTCGCGTTACTGTAGTGGTTGGTACGTGCTTCGCTTTTATTACTTAGCCATCGCTGCCTTGCCTGTTCTAGTTCCTCATGAAGCTTAAGGCATTCTTCACCAATTCAAGGTTTGTTTTTCTGTTGTTTCTTCTCGCCTACACATTCCTTTGCTGTGCCCTGAACTGTTTCACCAATTGCCTTTCACATCTTACATCAATTTCATTATTAATAACATCTCTATTATTACTAGAGTCAGCCAAGATTTCGAACTTATTTGAGAGTTCGAGTTGGTAATCTGCTTTTACACTCGGATTATTTAATTGTTTAACTTCGAATTTAAGTTGTTTTGATCTTCTCTTCTGTTCTGTTCGCGATGCATAACTTTTCCCTTACTTTTGTGATCATTAATTGATGATCGGTGTAATCTTCCGTTTCTTTGTAAGACAAAACGTCAATTATGTTTGTGTGTCTTCGTCTGAGGGCCTTCTTGAGGGATGTTTGAACTGTTTCCCCGAACAAGGCACGAAATTGGAGCTCCAACCATTTCGGGCGCGAGTGTATCGAAAAGGGTAAAATGGTATAGCACAAAAATTTCAAGAAATATGATTATATTTTTATTTAATTTCACTTCGTTAATTGTTCATTTTTCTACAAGTACATTTAAAATGTTGATTTTCTCTCGTTGAAAACAGTTGACAAATTAGTTAGTTCTACTGTATGAGTTCGGAAAATTAAATTACTATTTATGATGGCACATCTAAAATTTGGAACAAAGCGCCGATTGACTTAGAGCCGGTTCTGCTTCGTCTATCTACTAATACGTGATCGATCTGGTTGAGAGTTTTGCCATTCGGAGATATCCATGTATATTTGTGTATGTCTTTGGGTTCAAAGTACATGATCTTTACCATGCAGTAGGTTTATCCAAACAGAGAAAGTTGTCAGTCTATCTCCATTGTTGTTGGTCTTTTCGTGAAGGCTGTATTTGCCTATAGTAGGTCTAGATCTTTCTTCCTTCCCTACCTTTGCGCTGAAATCACCAAACACAATTTTCGTATCATACTGCGGTAATCGGTCAAACAGCCTTTCTAGCTTATCACAGAATGTATGTTTGTCGTTTCAATTAGTCTCATCGGTGGGGCATAGACACTTAGTAAAATTGTGCTGTCCCATCGGGTAGGCATGGTAACGTACGATAGTCTTTCGTTTACGAACTCTATATTCTGCACCGCCGGAAGGATACCGATCTTAAAGAGAAATCCTGTTCCGAAACTGTGTGACTGAATTCCCCGTAGTAAAAAGTGTATTTGCCCTGTCGGAATACTATTTTGACCCTCCTAAAGGACTTCTTGTGTCGCTAATATGTCCAGCTCGTATCCTTATTGGTCTGATGTACAGCCACCTGAAGAGTGCCCGTTTTGTAAAACGTCTTAATCCTGTTCTTGGAGCCCCCTGAAGCAGTCTCCGTCCGGAGATCCAAATAAGGAACTAGTTTACCTCCGGAATATTTTACCCCAGGCGAATCTATGAACTATGTGCTACCATTTCTTGACATGATTTAGCGGTGTAGGGTTGTCAGCTCTACGATCTCTCTGTAAAGCAGATATTCAAGATGTCGTCCTTTGTTCATCACTGAGCCTTGCTGAATGTCATTCATCTTCAGCCTCAATATGGTAATGGCGAAGCTGCTTCCCTTCACTATGATATTTTTATTCAGGTTTATCTTCCCCCAGCCTTTGTAGATTCCTTTACTAACTGCAAGGCATCACTACTGGTTTTGGTCTGCCCGGAATATTTCCGGTACCAATCATATCAGGTCGACATCTCTCTATCCGCCACCTGGAAGTGCGCCTGATGAGGGACCAGTTACTCCAGCCCGGCACAATACAGCACAGAGATGGACACATTTATAGTTTCGATAAGTCAAAAATGCAAAGGGCTGCGCTAGATATTTTATTTTTTGATACATTTGAAACGGATAGCTGCGTATCATTAGGCTGTGTTTGCAGTTGTGACTCCATAGATTAGGGATGTCGGGAGAAAACAAGAAATGTCCTTTTCTAACGATTTTGTGTTGTATAGCTTATTCTACTGGATGAATTCGGAACTACAATACTGTCAAAGAACGAAGGGGCAATACTCAAATGACCACAGGAGACAATGTTACATATTTGGCGAACCTTTTAAATATTAAACGATAAAGGAATTAGAACTTGATTCTGTCTCTCTCTCTCTAAAAAAAAAACTTTTGTGACCGTAGCTCACAATATCTGTGTGATCTGCTACATTGTCATATCGTCTTGACAAGAAGGAGAATTAGTGACACGAAACCCAATCAGAAAGATTAATTCCATTGTTTTAAAATTATATTATCAGATCGTTTCGGTTTAACAAATGATTCGAGTGAGAAAAATTTGGCAAGACACCCGAAAATGACTGAGGAAAAAAGAATAATTTCGTGCGTCAGCGCTGCTAACTGTAGCAAGATGGTACTAAACTAATCACTGGTATATTCAGCAAACGAATACAATGTAACTTATATTAAAAAAAAAACTTACATTTTAAGTTTCAATGAAAATTGCCAGTCTTACATCTATTGGATAAAAGTCATGGTAATAATAATAATAATAATGAAGTTAGATAAATTACAAAAGCTGGAAACTAAAACCCTGTTCCTAGCGTAATACCCTGACGAATAGTATAAATTTAAACCGATCGCGGTAGTTGGGTGCTTCAACGCTTTAGCCAAGCATTCCCAAGATTCTGGGATAAAGTCCCATCTGGGGAATGGGTGGATTTTAGAAATATAACAGCTTACGGATCGAGATGAGCTGAAGCAAATAGCCACTGAAAACCATAGAAATACAAATATTTCGTGAACGGTGTCTTTTCATCTACTCTGGGCGGGAACGCAAGTTCTTTGCCGCTCTGCGTCTAACAGACCTCTGAAACAAAGCACTCTAGGACGAATGTTTTTAATGAAATTGCTGTTGTGGCACTCAGAGATGTACTGGTACCGGAACGTGCCGAAATGTCGTTCCGGTACTAAAAAATATCCATTTCACAATAAAAATTGACTGAGCCTAATGAATCTTATCATTACTCCCACCCATACGAGACTGACAGTGCTACATGTGTCAAGTTTAATGGTTGTGAAATAGTGCGGCCCAAACTTGAGAGACGGGATCCACAGCCATATGTGAAAACGTGGCTGGGAAAACACCGAACTGCAAATTACACCAGAACGAGACAAGCAAAACCAACCGATTTGGGGGATTTAAATTCACTTGATAAGTATTTGTAACACATTAACATGTAGTTGTATCAAGATCTGACTGTTTCATTAAGTAAAACAAAAGACTTTGTACTATGACATTTCTTCTATTAAATATTTCTTATTCAGTTTCTAAATGTTAAGCTTTTCAAATTTAATTGATAAAGTATTCCATATTTTTGTCAATATTAACAATTTTGTTTTATGCCTATTCCTCACTTCACAGTTATTGGTATGACATATGATATAAATTGAAACGTTCCCGTACTGGAAAATTTACGAGTGCACCCCTAGTGGCAATAAATTAGCAACAACCAAGCTGCTTAAACATTGAGATTGGAAGAAGCAGAGGAACACTTACTCTAATACTAAGCATCGTAATAAGATGGGTGTGGTAAAACAAACATAAAAACAAATTACTCTTTCATCTTGTAAAGTAATTTTTGTCATCGTGAAACTAAACTATGAATTTCTTGAATACAGAGGGACCAAATTAAATTACGTATCCAATACTTGAAAGTAATTTAAGTTACTGTTTTACTGTTATTTTGTGTAAAGAAAGAAAAGATGAAATGAAGAATAATGTGATTGTTGTGTAACACTGTAACCTTTTTATCAGCCGCCACTGGTTTTTCTCTATCTGCTTTTATTGAGGTGCTAACTTCAATTCTCAGAATGGATAACATTAACGAAATGGAAAGAACTTGTTAACTTTAGAGTTAGCTGATAAATCGAGGTTGTTAAACTGAAATCAGTTTCTCTCTTTAGTTCAGGCACTAGATTAATTTATACAAGGACGGACAAAATTGTGTTATGAGAGGACCAACAACTTTTGGGGAGTGGATCAGATGAAGAAATGCAGCGACAGAAATTACTTTCTTGCCGAAAGCGTACAATGAGATAGCCCTATAGTTTAATAAGAGGAAAATCCTTTTACAAGGTTTCCTTTAGAGAAATTGTATCTTTCCTCTGTTACAAGTTTATAAAAAGACTATTCTGCATTCTTGGAACAGTTTATTTTGACTGTTCCGTGAACTTTTCCTAAAGTTCTCATTTTTATTATTACGACAATTTTCTTAACCTTTCTGAAGTATTATTTTACGAGCTATCATTCCGGTTGTTAATACTGTAATACCTTTATTGTCCTGTTAATAGCGTTTCTGTTTGAAATGAGTATATTTCGAGAAAAGTACTCTACAATCTATACCACGGTTTCTTCTATATTCATTCCTGACTTTTTTAAATGTCTATCGTTAATTATTACTGAATTGAATTTTGCTTTAAGGTCTTTAGGCAACTTTGGCTCAGGCCATATGGATGATGATTGGATGAATTGGTGGAATGAAGAATGTGGGAGGAAACGGGAGAACTCCGAGAAAACCCACTCACACGGTATTTGTCCACCAATTGAGCCACCCCGGCCCGTTAATTATTACTGTATCTGCGTCCATACTAAAGCACATTGATCCTAATTCTTTTCCCTGGCTAGGAAATGAAGGGGTATTTTAATTTAAAAAAAAATCCCACGAGTAATGCTCAGAATTCGTTGGTCCTTCGGAAATTTGTTCTTATTAATTTGCTGATTATCATTACTAGTGACAGGTCCTTCTAAACAAGTTTAGCAAAATACTTGAATCTCAGCTTGCTAGGGTCTATGTTCGTTCTGCCTTTCCTTTCGAATTTTTGTTTTTAATATTGTCAAGTAACTGCATTCATCTACTTCAATATCAGCCATCAACTAATAACAGGGGATTTCCACCAACAACAATTTTTTCACAGGGGATTTCCAAGTGTATTGGATTGACCCTTCGGAGCACTATTTTTTTTCATAACAATTGGCCCTACTTTATCAGTAAGAGAGTTTAGAACTTAAAAACAAGTTTACAAGTATAGTATTATATTATAGTTACAACAGTATGAATTGCAATTTTCTATTATAGCTGTGCGTGAGTTGTAACACTCGTTACCTTGTAATCAAGGGGTTCCGGGTTCGACTATCGATGAGGACATAAGCGGTTGGGTGCCCATGGTAAACCACCAACCGGTTTACCATGCCGGTTGTCACTATGTCACTTGTAAATGATACTTATCGTTAGTCTTGTAAGTGATTATGCAATAAATCAAATAAAATCAAACACCTAACTGAGAAATTATAAATTACGGAAGTGCTTGCTCGGGACTGACAGTTGTGCAAAATATAAGTCATTTTTTTCTCTCTGAAGTTACATGGGCCTAGAAAAAGTATTTTTAATATCATAAAGATCATGAACTATATATAAAACATTGTTGTTCTTTTTTTCAATTTATTGAAATGAAAATTCAAGTGAAAATAAATAACAAGTGCGTTCCGGACTGTCATGTTCGTGTTCCGGACTAAAACCTTCCCATTCTAGGTCTCGTCATAGCGTAGCTAACAATAAGGAACCTTATATTTCCTCTTTGTCCGTCCGTCTGTCCACATCAAAAATATCCCTCATGAACCACAAGGTGTTCAGAGGTGGTTGAGATGTCGTGGGAAACATTTTGATCGGTGCAGTACGTCAGTGTTGCCAACCTATTTCATTTTTAATATTCAATTTTTCAAATTACTTTCATAATATCGGACGTATCCGCACTAAGCTCGACAAATATTATTCGACACAATAGAAAAACTACTTCGGGTGCCCCCGTCTCTAAGCTCCCCAGTTGTCAGTGTTGCCAACTTAAAAAAAAATGAAAGTGTGTCTGTTACTTATACTAGAACGCATTCATGTTTTGCAAATGTCTACAAAATTGAGCTGAGCGAGTTTACATTATAATGCGAAACAGATTATTTTGCCGGAAGTAAGAACGTCCTCGCAGACACAAATTAATTTTAACGAGAGTATTTTACATCCAAGTAAGCAGGATAGGCGGAAGGTGGGTGACGGAAACTGTAAGCCTAAGAGGTTGCCGGTGTTGAAATATATTTTGGGGGCAAGGGACAGGGGCGCCTTACCTCCCAAGATGTCTTACGTTTGCTTAAGATGCCGAGTTTTGACTGCCTGAACTCCACCTCGATACCCTATTAGAATGCGAAATATTGAAAGTTAATTATTCACAAGATAGCTGTACTTTGTGACGAAACATTTATTTATTTATTTATTTTTACATTCTGAATGGAATTTCTTTTTTCGGATGCAATTATGAGCAAGACATCGTTTATTACGTATTAATATGTGCATTAGATTCTGAAATGTACAAATGTAAATAATTTTCAAGATGGCATCCAGAGAGCGTCACATATTTTCCTTATTAACATAGATCCATAACGATTCCTGTGCCATTCTGAGCTATACTTCCTTTATTCCATCTCAATACGACTACAACAATGCAAGATATTCAAATTCAATTTTTTTACAAAACAACAATAGTCAATTTTACTCATAGAGTTAGGAATATAAATAGAGGGAACCTTAGGCTCCTTTGTGGGAGAGGGGAATGAAGCCAAGAAACGGAAGGGACGAGGCATTTCAGCCATCTTGTGTGGCCTCATATTCAGAGACCCTCTTTTCCGAGTATTGTCTCTATCAGCTGCACTCATCCTCTATCGAAAAAGGCAATCCTCACAGTACTCGGTATAGAGAGACTCTAATGGGGCCACACAAGATGGCTGCCGATGAACCGAATTTGGCTTCATGTGACGTCATGTACGTTCTCTCTATTTTCTTCCTAACTCTATGATTTTAGTTCTTTATTTTTTTTTAAATTTTAATTAAATTTAATAAGAATAATCAATATAAGGTTATACGAGAAAGTGAAGTATCGCAAGACTAAGGTTAAGTCCCGTCTCGAGCTTCGTTTCTCAAAAATATTTTGATTATCGTCTAGCGATCTCGTCTCGCAAACATATATGAGGTCTCGTCTAGCAAAGAAGACGAAACGAGACGAGACTTCTTGTGTCTGAGCACATTATTCTAAAAAAAAAAGCACCTAATAACTAAATTTTGTTTCTCACAACCAAAAGAAAAATGAAAGGAATACAAAACTTGATGGGTGTCTTCCCGTTTGGCCTGTTTCCGTTTCGCCTAATGCTTGTTTCGAGTCCTTCTGGCAATTTCATCAAGTTGAGATAAGTTATTCTGATGTAAGACAAAACGGGAATTCTCGTTTCGCCTCATAAGGGAATTTTCCTTCCTGTGCCAGGGATTTCTCATACAACATCTCAGGGATTTTTCATCACACTGAAAATCGAAGTACACATAAAGTGCACAATATGTCTAGATAAAACTTTACAATATGTTCCAGTTTTACCACATTTTTAGTGCACAATATACGGGCTTTTCGTGAAATTAATATGAACTACACCACATTTTTTAGTGCACAGCATATAAAATTGTACCTAGTTATTTGCTGAGTTTTATTTTGCGTGGAGGTTTATCTCATTTTATTATATACTTTATACAGTTAGATTTACAGTATGTAATGACGAACAGTTGATGTGGATGCTTTCACAGTTAACAACATTTCTTCATTTTGTAATGGAACTCTGATGAAATGTTGAGTCAAGGTTACGAGGCCAATGGTTATATTCCATCCACAAACAACGTTAGATGTAATCACGAAAGCTCTTTTTTAATCCGTAAACAAATTGCGTGTTACCGGTACTGTTCTCTATTTCCCCTTTTTAGTATACGAGAAAAGGGTTCTACACAGCGACATGTGCTTATGTTAACATTGTGTAAGTACACGCCAGTACGGGCAAAAATTACTCCAGGGAGGAGCCACCCTTACGGGCCTGTTTTTCATCTTATATCTCCAGAACTCTTCATCTTTCATATCTCAGCTTAATCAAGTTGAAGCAGATAATATACTACAAATGGAGCATAGTTCTTGTTTACATGATGAGCAATATTGTCCATAAGAAGAGCTTTAACTTTGATACTTCAGTCTCCATGAATGTTCTGATATCCATTCCAAAGGGTTTGTTAAAATGGCTAACCAATCAGGTGAAAGGATCAGAAGCGAGAGCCAATCATATGTCTTGATAACGCTGAATCAACTTTTAATTATGCTATTATTCAACTCGTCTATATTCCCTTGTATTCCTGTGATGACCTGCACCCCAACATAATGTGCCAGTTCTCTTCTATTTGTGCTTTGATTCACGCGGCATCTCTCCTCATTAAACGTCGGCATCTCTCTTCAATACTGGGGAGAGATGTTGTATCTCATTTTTACTCTGGTCATGCCTTTGTGCTTCACGACAGTATGTGAATTACAAGTAGCTGACAAGAAAAACATATTGATTGTGCAGAAAAGAATTATATATTTCTTTCTTCCGTCATGATTAGAATGTATGTGCACATCCAAATTTTGGCCAATCGAGTGCAATTACTTTGGGAGATATCGATGATATGAAAGTCAAATTCTGTCTGTGGAAAGTGGTCAAAAAGTGTGGAAATATCCTTATGTTCCTAAGTTTGTAAAAGAAACGAAAGTCAAATACACTGTTCTGTGTACTGGATGGAAGGCTCTACCTGCTAGAAGGCCGTCATATTGAAGTCCGCCATATTGAATCTGGATTGATTTCCTTAAATAGGAAGTGGGACATGTAATATATCATTTTGAGCTAGAATTTTATGACAAATACGTTTCTGAAGCCAGTTTTGTCGTAAATGTATTATTGTGAGAGATAAAAGTTTATAACACTTCTACACAGGTAATGATTCAATAGCCTAAAAACATCCATTTCGTTTTGAAATAACGAAAAAAAAAAACGAAAATGGATACAAATCTACATCGATTAGACACTATACCCAGGAACAATTTGTATACATTTGGGTTTCATTTCCTTCTTTATTTCAAAACGAAATGGGTGTTTTCAGGCTATTGCATCAATACCACATACTAGTGCCACATACCCTTATCTCTCACAGTAATACATTTCTAGCAAACCTGACTTTAGAAATGTATTTCCCGTAAACTTCTAGCCAAGAATGACATATTACACGACCCACTTCCCATTTAAATTATAAATCGAGATTCAATATGGAGAACTTCAAGAATGGCGGTAATGAAAAACATATTCTCTAACAGGTAGCGCTTTCCACCCAGTACACATAACTGTCTATTTACCTCCATTTCTTTCAGCAATTAAAGAACTTAAGGATATTTCCACACTTTTTTTTTTATCACGTCGCACAGAAAGAATTTGACATTTAGATCATCTATATCTCCCAAAGTAATCGATCTCAAATGGCCAAAATTTTCATGCGCAGACGAAAGAAAAAAAAATATAATTCTTTTCTGCCCCCATCAGTATGTTTTCTTCTAAGTAGAAAAACAGATTACCTGCATTTTTGTTAATATATGTTTTCAATTCGCACTTAAAATATACAGTCCCACTTACGTTCGTCTAAATTTCCGCACTCGGTCTTTATAGCACTTGGAGCATAAATGATCATCCTCCGGAGTTTAGACCTCACCCTCATTCGCCCTCCCCTCCACGTTGAGTATAGGTCGGTAACGTGCTTCGTGTTGGAGGGTGAGGTCGAGTATAGGTCGATGGCGAACTCCATGCTGGATGGTTAGGTCAAGTGGAGGTCGCGGAGCAAATCAAAACTGTAGGGAAGGTCGAGGACGAAATTTATGCTGAGGGTGAGGTTCAGGGAGATCAGGCCAAAATGACTATGATTATTCCCAAAATATAACCTCATATTGCCGTAAGTGTTACATTTTATTTGTAATAGTATAAGTCTCGCTATTTCATTGTCACACTTTATCTGTAGTGAAAAGTATTTGCTTTCCTTGACGTTAAAGAATTTTCATCTCGTATTTTCTTCTTCTAAGAAATGCTTATACAATTTAAACACTGACTTACGATTTTTTCTCTCTATATATCTCTGCAAACTTTCAATAATCACAACTCGTGAAATAAAAATGCATTATATTATGAGATTTTCATGCTTGTTGGAACATTATAATCGATCTACCTTCACTGCCAAGAATAATATAATCAAAAAAAGAAAAGAACGTCAGATGATGATGTGTCACACACACGCACACTTTAATATCGTATATACACAAAGAAAGGAGTTATAGTCTCCACGTTCATTTACAATATTTTCGCAAATGCAAAACGAATAACAATCATTAGACAGACAGAATTCCTTTTCATTACATTAACAGCAGAAGCCAAACACTTGGCGTTAGCATATTTGACACACTTTCCATAAAACATCTGCTTTTTTCTGTATTTTTTTTTCCCCTCAGAGCTAATGAATAAAACGTGATTTGTTTTCTAGATATTACGTCATCAGAATCGAATGATTTTTCTACTTCGTCACATTTTAATACTAGAAAGAAAAATATTCTTACAAAATAATTACTAACTTCCATTTTTCTAACATTCGTGCAAGTGAGAGACATTAGAGCGGATATCAATTGGTAAATGGCTGTACAATACCTTACGCATGGTATAG
>JAGDQP010005451.1:43067-78198 GCA_022664845.1 Lepisma saccharinum | reverse complement strand
AATAATAATAATAATAATAATAATAATAATAATAATAATAAAACTGTTAATCACCCGGATGGAAATTACAGCGGGTTTTCTGAGCTAGACATACTCTAAAGTAAAGTCAGGTCCAAATAAGCATAAATGAAACTACTTTCCGTATGAGTAAAGATGATATACGTAATCTCTACCATCCACCCAGGTAAGTATATTCTCTCTTATTAATAACACAGAAAGAAAGGAAACGTTCAATGGGTGTAGTTCTTATTTCTGATTCTTATGAGGTAGCTCAATGGTAAAGCGCTCACCTCTGGTACTTGGAATCATCAGTTCGATCATTGCTAATGCCATGTGAGCTTTGTGGTGGACAAATATCGTGTGCGTGGGTAATCTCAGAGTTCTCCCGTTTCTTCCCACTTTCTGCATTCCAACAATTCATCCATCATCCGCACTGAGGCAAAGTTGCCTGAAGGCCTTCAAAATAAATTTAAAGATTCTGATTGTTATGCAACCACGCACTTTTTTAAATAAAAGTGTTCGGTATATGGAATCTGTTTGAGATATCGACTTGGCTCAAACGAATTATTATTACCTACTGGGAGGTAATGCCATTAATATTCATTTCGACCAACCTTTACTTCAGAGAATTTCAGGGAATGACCTACTTCAATTAGGGAATCCCCTGGGCACTTATTGCGCAATTTTGGAATATGCATTTTTGGATGGAGCTGATTTGAAGTCTTTGATTATAGTACGTTGCTTTCGCTCTATTGTTAATGGAATTCGCAATATGAAGCTTTAAAGTACATTTCCCACGCTTTTGACAAGTGCAAAACGACGGGTAAGTTCCACCTTGCTGACTAAGATATTTTTTCTTATCTTTTATGCACTATTAGTCCTTAAAATTTGTCAGTGTATTACGCTACTACACTGTATATTTTCACGTTAATATATTGGCGCGATATGGGTAGTCATGTAACTGTAAAAGTCCTTTTTGAGTTGCAGGTCTACTGTCTATGGTATCACGGTTCAAGTTTGAACGATTCCATACATCGTTAGTGAGGTTTCCCATAGTTGCCCCACCAGGACAATATCATCACTGTACTTTGTATTAAGGTCGTTGTCGCAGCAATCTCCTTCTCCAAGGTACAGCGTACAACCTGAATACAAAGACTGGATCTAAGGTAACCAACAAATGTACATTTCTGTAAGAAATCTAGTAATTATAGACAGGTTGAGCAATTAAGTTGCAGGGATGAATAGTGATGATAAATGGTGTAGAGACATGATGTTTCACTTTAGCGCTACCAATTGCATCGACGCTCAATTAACTCATGGCAGTTTCCCAAATATTTCAGAATTATTGGCCAACGAGATTTCCGCTGGATTTTCGTGTAAATTGCACAGCGTCGGGTAATTTGCACAGTTATATTGGTGCAGATTTTTTAAATCGGTACTCAGACTACGTTATGGATGAAATTGCCTCTCCATTACATATTATCGTGAGTGCATTAGCATCTATGAATTGGCAATGTTTATCGCTCCTCCTAAAGACATGTCCCACTTCATTATATTGTATACGATGTAAATGGCCATTAATTTTACATGTGCCTGTTTCTTGGTTCAACAAATAAACTTCTACATGGTAACGTTAGCTAAAGACGTCGCAAGAGTTAGGGGTATAAGAAGGAAAATGGATGATGTATAAAAAAGGATCTTAAAAAAGTTTAAATCAGCAGTAATTTTCAAGAGAACTGAAGTTTTTTTCTGTAAGGAATGTTCTTCCACGTTTTACATATTACCTCTTTTATTGTTTTATGTAACAACTTACGTCATAACATGAACATAAAGAACCAAAGGTCGGAAGAACTCGGAAATAGACAGTCGTATATACACACAAAATAATGACATAGGGGAAACCATACAGTTGTCGGCTCCCAGATAGTAATTGACACGTTCCTTACTTCTATTGAAATATTAAGACATTGAGTACATTGATTGGTTTAGTTCAACAATTGATGGCACAACGGGAGTTTCTTCTTTCGTTGTGGGTGGGAACCGCCCCCCCCCCCCTTCTCCATGTGCATATCAGAGAGAGTTTGACTACAGGAAAGCTGGGTATAATTTCCGTCTTTCTAATATTCTCCAGTTTCTTACGAATTTGTTAAAGTTTTTTTTTGTTATATATACTAACTTCATTTATTTTCAATTTGTCTTGAGAGATATTTACCTGTAAACTTAGAAACCGTCAGGGTGTTACTAATATTCGAAAATTTTCACATCTGAAGCTTCCGTGGTAAGTAAGAGTGGTGTGCCAATTACTGTACGATTTTTTTGCGTGCGTGTGTGTGTTGATAATTTTATTTGTTATAAATTGCTTCAATATTAAACTCCGAAAAGCTTACAAACAAGGAAAATAAAACATATTTAATTTTGTTGTTCCTAGATTAATTGTATACAGTTAAGGGCACCCATACCAATTACTGTCCGATATAGTGCCAATAACTGAAATTGAATTAGAAAAATTAATAACAAGATTTGTTGGCAGTTCCTATCTGTGTATTGCGTAGTGTGGAGTGAGGCTTGGAGTCCAGGCATTCCATTCACACCAGCTTGCTGGATTCTTTCTTAGTATAGGAGATCTCGCCTCAGTTTGCAGCATCTTAAAATGGTATTTGTAATGGACCAGTGTTCACCAAAACAGTAAAATCTTGTAAGTATATATTGTATTGAATATTACATAATTTAAATAAAACAAGCTGACAAGGCTATTACACTTTATTGGAAAAACACACAGCACACGCTTGCTGTGTGTTTTTACAAGAAAGTTAAGCGCAATACCCTTGTCCCCTTTCAGCTTGTTTTATTTAAATTAAGTGTGGATACAAAGACTAAACATAATTATATCCATATTGAATATTACTTATTTATTAACCTTAACGGACAAGGTCACAAACAAATTTCTTGCCGTTTCTGCATCCAACGTTCAAGCTGCTGCGAAACGCCTTGGCAGTAAAACTAGTGGGTTTTGGAAGCAAAAAAGGTGGGAGTGAGTACCTGCCGCAAGTCTGCCTCATTAAGAAGGCTGTTGTCCAGGAAATGGAAGAGGTTAGAATCTGTTGGTACAAGGTTCGGGGAGTACGGTGGAATGTACTGTGTCTCCCAGCCAAGTCGCTGTATGGTGTCACTGGCCACCCGCGCCCCATGAAGAATCGCATTGTCGGCAAGGAAAAATACACCCTTGCGTTTCACCAGTACTGGCTCCTTCTGCTCCAGTGCCTGTTCCATACGTTCCAACTGTTGCTGGTACAGGTCCGCAGTGATTGTTTTGTCTGGTGGTAGCAGCTTGTAGTGAACCAATTGGCTACTAGTTCACCAGATACAGAGCATGATCTTGCGTGGGTGTTAAGGTGGTCTTGTAGTTGAGGAACAGGGTTCACGCTGACAACAAATGTTTAGCAAGCTTGGGAATCTTATACAGTACTCACTTTTCATCACTGCTGAGCACTCGATTGAATATAAGCGTGTTGCTGCGCCAAGAAGCAACGACAAACTGTCAATCGTTGGTCCTTGTTGGCTTCCAATAGTGCGTGTGTGGTACCCACTTGTTCAACGTGTATGTCTTCCTTATGCGGTGCACGTGAAAACTGACTGCTTTATCAGAAACCTGGAAGCGTTCAGCAAGCTCACCACACGGTTGACTGCTGTCCTGCTCTATGGCCGCCTTTATGGCCTTGCCATCCAGGGTCTTTGGGCGCCGACTGCAGGATTCGTCACCCAGGGACAAATCTTCCGACCTGAATTTGTGGAACCAATGTTTGGCGGTGCTTCATTCACACCATTATCCCCATAGGCTTCTCGTATTCGGCGACTTTATCCACCTGTGGACGAGTCCACCTTAAACTCATAAAGCAGATGACCCTGAAATAGCTGCTTCGGCATCTCCATTTTCTTCGCCACTATTCGAGCTATGACTGCTTTGAGTGCGCAAGGCGTCTGTTTTGGTTACGGTCAATGTTCCCACTTCCACCCCGATCGCTTTCTGGCCCCCTGAGGTACTTATTTTCGTATCAGTAATCACGTCTTCCCATGCGATGCCTAAATCAGCAAGAACATTTTATGTTACCTTGTATAGGCCTAATTACGATTTTCTCGAAGTACTCACGTTTCGGTGTAGGGCTTAAATATGTGTTTACTCACTCAACATTGGAAAAAGGCGCATTTTTAAGAAGAAGAAGAAAAGATGCCAATCACTGTATCCATCAGTGCCAATTACTATATTTTTGAGTGCCAATCATTGTACATTTACACCTTTGCTCATTAAACTTAGTATAAATATGTTACATGTCTATATTTCCAGAGAAATATTAAATCTATTAACCTAGATACTTTCAACAATGTTCACGGTAAAAGTGAGTACAATATCTTAAGAAATAAAGTAGATATAGAAATTTACTTGCAAAAATTCCTTAAAATGCCAATAACTGTAGAGTTTCTCCTAGCATGTCAAGTTGGTCCGAACACAACAAACCCAGATAAACCCCATAATGTAAGTAGAGAGTGTCACTTCAGTGCTCGAATTACAGCGTTAGTGCTCAATCCGTTAATATGATATTAGTACACATATTTGAATCCGATGTCAAGTTGACCCGGAGAAGTAGAAGTATTAACTTATTAACGGATTGAGCACTAAGCTGTATTTCGAGATTGTCAGGGTTAACTCCGTTCGGGCCGATATAACACACATAAATTAATGTGATTTTTGTGATTGAAAAGTATAATACTTTCTTTTAGCAACGCGTACTACAAAAACGAGGGAAAGTAAATTCACATAATTGAACATCATAAGTAAAGAAATGTACAAAATGAAAAGTGTCCAATGCGAAAGAGCCTAAATAAATTTTAGAAAATGCTATTTTGGTTGAAGTTTTAAATATCATATTTGTAGAGGAAGCACGTTGTTTTGCGTTAGAATTAAAGTAATCATCTAGCTTCAAGGTTCCTGAGTTAGCATTCCTGGTTACTAAGGGACGTTTTGAGGTGGTGTGCTGGGGATTTGGACATTCCTGAAATTCTGATTTATTCGTCAAACTATAACAGTTTTCAAAGTAGTTATATATATTTTATGTACATCTGGTACTCGGACCAACCATCCTCCATTCCCGCAATAAGTTCTGGATCTACTACGAAAGAAATTTCTAGAGCCCTGTCAAATACTAACTAGCCTATATTAAACAGAGCTGACTTCGATCTATTTTTACCTTGATACAAGGCTCTTCACAAATACCAGTCAATCCTGTTTCAATGAAGAAGATAAGAGATTATCTTGTATTTATTTGCGTCACATTTTCTATTTGACGGAAAAGCCTTTGTTGTTCATCTGGTAATAAGTGGTTGAGTGACGCATTTCTGACATATTTTTTTCCTGAATCACACTGAAAACAGTGCAACTGCTTTAGAGTACTTTTAACCTGTTTACTTGCGAAATTCTAAGTCTCTCCACCAGTTTTTGAAATAGAAGCAAAGAAAAATGAAACTGTTAGAAAATTCGCTCAAAAGAGATTTTAACTACGGCAGTCATCCACGAAAAACAGAACTAACTAACTAAGGATTAGAAAGAAGATATTTTTATTTAAATTTCATTGCTTCCTAAGTAGTAAAAGTATATCAAATAATTTAGAAATGAAAATTCAATATTTTTATGAATATTGATTTAAAATAATTATATTTTAAATACATTTGAAAATAACTTCAAAATTTTAGGAAACGATTTTATTGATCTTTTGAAAAATGAAAATAGTTAAGGGTTTCAAAGATTTTTTTTAAATTTTTAAACTTTTTTCTTAAGATATGGTTTCAAACTATTAACTTAGAGTCACAACAGAAAGTGAATATTTAAAGAGAAATCATTAATATATTTATCATAATTTTAAAAAATCCAATATTTTCTTGCTATTATGAAGCGCAAAATCATAAACTAGGGACGGTAAGTTTCAAGGGATCGAAAAGTGTTAAATCACCGAGCTCGTTTCTTGATTTTCACATTAATAAAGCAATTTGGCCGTACTTATTAGGTACGGTCTTGTTTATTTATTTACGATTTTTTGAAAGAAAAAAAAAAGAAGGGGGTTTAGTTCTATTTCCAACCTCAATCTATGAAATTTTAAATTATTTATTGCCTTTAGACATCTATGGCTCAGGCTGAGAAAAGAATGAGGGAAGGAGTCGGCCACGGTCTAAGTGGAAGATGTTATACCGGCATTTGCCTGGTGTGACTGAAAAAATCCCTGGGAACCTTAGAGCCCTTTTATGCGTGTCGCTTGCGGCGTGAAATTTGAAAGCAGACTGCAACCATTTTTCTTTAATTCACTTACGACACGTCGAGCGTAGCTGGGAAAAAAGAAAAGAAGAAAGAAAAAGAGGGACGACAAATGAAGATGGTAGTGTTGCCAGTGCGGTTTGCACATTAGCAATATAGGAGAGGTGTTAACAACTGGCCTGAACGCCTGGCAACACCGCGATCTTCATTTTTCTGCCTTCATTTTTCTCTGGAGGGTTTTTGTTTTATATTCTCGCGTTCTCTAGATCACCGACAGCTGTTTTTCAGAACGTAGTAACAGGAAATCGCACAGGATTCGCCTAAACACGGTTATTTGTTTCCATTGTTTTATAGAACGCAGCGTTCATGTAGTTCTCAAATCGCTAGAAAACGGCGTTCGCATAAAAGGAGCCTTAGTCAGAATCGGTCGCAGTTATCGGATCCAGGACCTCCCAATTACGAAGCCAACGCTCAGGCAACAGAACTACGGTCGCTTGGCCTAAGTTCAATTCCTGTTTTTGTATAAATCTTATGATTTGTACGTCATTTCGCTTTTCTTCGGAACGTTGCTAAAATTTCTATTCAACTCTAGATTTTCTACTATATTATTTATTTTAAAAAAGAAAAGAAAAACAAACAGTAGGTTGTGAGGAAACAACAACAAATTGCTTTCCGTATTTTCCTCACTGGAAACAATATATTCTAGACAACATCTATCACTCAGATATTAGAAAAATTCGTTATGATAATTAGAACAAATGACCAAAAAATTATAACTGCGTTTAAATTCGGTATGTGATACATGTTCAGTCTGCTGGGTCCACATTGAATAGAGTTTGAAGCTCGTCGCATGCATCTCTTCATTACGAGCTAACGATCTCGCTTATAATAGCACTATAATAATAATAAAAATAATTTATTATAGTGCTGTGAACAGCTTGTAGCAAAATTGCAGCACTTTGTCACATATACTACAATCAACATATTCAGCACAGGTTAGGAGAAAGCCTTCATCTTCTTTCTCTCTGTCTTTTCCCACCTACGTGGGTCGACTTTTCTGATGAGTCTTCTCTACAAAGCCCTGTCCTGAACTTCTTTCCCTGACAGACCTTTCTACCAGAGACCCTTCTTAACCCTATCCATCCATTTCCTCCTGGCCTCCCTCTACCTCTCTTGCCCTCCACTTCCATTGCCATCACTCTTCTGACTACATAGTTATTTGTTCTCCTCATTGCGTCTATACCACTGCAGTCTTCTTTCTTGTATCTTCTTAGATATCTCTACAACTTTGGTTGTACCTCTTACTCACGTTTCTCTCTGTCTCTTCTTGTTACCCCACACATCCAGCGTAGCATTCTTATTTCGGTGACATCTAATCTCTTTTCTTGTGTTTTCTTTATTGGCCATGCTCTGCTCCGTACATGATTGGTGGTCTAACCAGTTTTGTAAATCATCCCTTTATTCTTCGCCGTGGTCTGCGGTCGCAGAGAACGCCACTTACTTTCTTCCAATTTCGCCATCCCTCTTCCATTCTGTGTATTCCGAGTCCAAATCGCCATTCCCAGTAACAGTTGAGCTTAAATATTTAAAACTTTTCATTTTATTCAATCATTCTTCTTGGAACATCACTTCTCCATTTCCTTCTCCGTTAAACTAAAGATACTGAGTTTCCATTCTACTAATGTTTAGGCCTCTATCTTCCAGAGACTTCCTACAACTCTCTACTTTCCTTTCAAGTTCTGCCCTGTTATTATTGCATAGTACAATATAATTGGCAAATATTATACACCAGGGGGCTTCATCTCTCACCTCCTGAGTTATAACGTCTATGACTAGGTTGAAAAGGTACGGGTTTATCCAACCATAACACGGATTTGGCGTGTCAATCCCACACTACTTCTTACCTGAGTTCTAGCTCTCGTATACATATCTTGGATTATCCTTACATATTTCTCTGGCACTCTTTTCTCCCTCAAGCATCTCCATACTTCCTGACGTGGTACTCTGTCGTAGGCTTTTTCCAATCACTAAAGAGCATATGCAATCCTTTTTGCTTTTCCTGATGCTTTTCCATAGTTTGTCTTAATATAAAAGTTGCATCCGTTGTACTTTTTCCTGGCATAAATCCAAACTGTTCTTCTTCTATTGATGTTTCTTCTCGTAATCTTCCTTCTATAATTTTCTCCCAAATCTTCACCGTGTGTGACATTAGCTTGATTCCTCTATAGTTTCCACAACTTCTCCTTAAAAATTGGTACAATAACACTCTCTCTCCACTGAATTGGCATGTTTCCTTATTCATAGATTTTTTGCATCAGATCCCATACAATATCTATCCATCCTGGTCCCAAACTCTTCCACTCTTCTACTGATATGCAATCAGAACCTGTAGCTTTTCCGGTCTTCATTTTCTTTACTTCTTTTTTTTTCACTTATTCTCGGCTTATTCTTGGCATTGGTTCAGGATTTGGGGTTCCGTCGTTAAAAAATGTTCTAGGATTTTCTTCATTTAGTAGCGTTTCGAAATATTCGGCCCATCTCTCTTTAATCCTGTTTTTATCGGTAAGCACTAACCCTTGGTCATTCTTAATTTGGCTTAGATGGGTAATATTCCTTGTTGACTTGTCTCTGGTTTTTGCTAACCAGTATAGATTCTTCACTCCACCTGGTGTTTCAAGTTCGTCACACAGTTCATCCGAGGTTTGGTCTGTTGCTCTAACCACTGCCCTTTTCGCTTCTTTATTAGCCGCTTTTAAGCTACATTTATCTTGTTCTATCCCTGAAGCATCCCATCTCGTTTTAACTTTCTTCTTCCCTTTAATAGCTTTTTTCACTTCCTCATTCCACCACCACGTCTTTTTTTGCAGGGGGGGGCCTCTTTCCGGAAGTTCTACCCAAAGTCCTCTCTGTGGCCGTTAGCATGGTCCTACTGTTCACATCCCACCATTTTTGCACATCCTCTTCTTGCAGATTTATTCTTTCGATAACCTCTTCTCTGAACAACTTTCTTAGTTTCTCTTCTTTCAGTCTCCACCATCTAATTTTAGGCTCTCCATTTTGCGGGCTTCTATTATTTCTACCTGCAAACTCCCAGTCCACAATCACCACTCTGTGTTGTGGGGCCACACTCTCACCATTTATGGCCTTGTAGTTCTTAATCTCCTTAAGATATTGTCTTCGGCAAAAGATGAAATCGATTTTACTTTCTTTCCCACTTCTCTTGTAAGTTAAAAGATGCTCCTTTTTCTTCTGAAAAAATGTGTTGCAAATCGCCAGATCGAATGCCGTTGCAAAGTCTCTTACTCTTTCTTCTTCTTCGTTCCTATCTCCCACACCCCAGCCACCGTGGATCCTATCAATGCTTTCTCTGATTCAGCCTACATGTCAATTCAAGTCGCCGCCTACAATTACTCTTTCCGCTGCGAAGTTCATGGTGAAATTACTCCCAGAATTCCATCTTTTCTTCTTCCTCGCAGCCGACTTGCGGAGCATACGCACACACTACATTAATCATTTCACCCATGCATATCCTGATACTCATCACTCTGTCGTTCCTTCTGTTTACACTTACTACACTATCTTTCAGAGACCAAGACCGAGAACGAGACTAAGGTTCACGAATCGAGAGGAGACCGAGACTCTATGCATCGAGACTTACTCGAGACGAGACCAAGACCGAGACTTATCCATCGAGACTCGAGACTTACCTCTCGAGACTATCGTCTCGATCGAGACTATAAGCTTTATTTTAATGAATGTCGATAATATTAATTTAATGCTTTTGTTCATGTTGTTTCATACTGGAAGAACTTTTGTGATATTTAGTTTCATTCTGATAAATTTTATTTAACATGTTATATTGTAGTTTTAAAACATGTCATCTAAGTAGTCAATGCCAAACTATTTTCTGTTATCTTTCAATAATTATATAAAAGTGTTGGAGATTGTTTCTGGGACGGATAAATACAGACATTTATTTTCTTCTGCGAATATCCTTCCGCATGCTTTCTTCGTGCTGATAGTATTTTACTTCTGTTGACACTCTCCCATTTGTATCAGCATCTGCGAGACTCATCCCGTAAAGACTGTAAAGTATTCGTCAAGAAGTCAAACTATCTAAATTGTAATATAGATCTTTTATTGAACCATTTACTTATCATACTTTTAAAATATGGAAAGATTTTTGCAGTATTAACCGGTACCTTAGAAAAGACGGAGACAATATATATTTCTACGTAGATGGAAACAAGCAAGTCGACGCTCAGTCGCACGACACCTCAACTATTTTCGTAACCCTGATAGTTTCTGAGTTAAAGGTGATGACAGAGAGACATAGCGATTTTATAACGCTTCCCAACATTTGTTGCTGAAGCCTAAATGTTGTATAAAGTTTCCCTTAGGAACTTCATCGTTTATGATGGGGAAATTCTGCACAACCTATAAAGTAAATATACCTCTATATTCGACAAAAACAGTATTGTTTTTTTTATAAAAAATCAAGTGACGCGAGCGAGCGTCAACCACCATTTTGTCAGTTCTTATTTTGTTGGAAATGAGAAATATTTTGAGTGAATGGGAATCCGAACCCTAATTGACAATTACATAAATGATTCAAATGTGGCCTAAGTCCTGGGATCAACTTACTTTATATTTTCAAGATTCAGCCAACATAGTTCTAACACTCTATACTGTTCCCTCTTAACTGGAAATATAGAGCAGTCAGTACGACGCTGGAAGTTTGACTAAAGAACCCGTGTTCAAATCTTTAGACTTCTGTGCTTTCTTTTTTCGCCCGACATTTCTGAGAACTGTATGATGAATGCCTAATAAGCCCAGGTAGCTATGGTTGCATAGCTTTTCTCAGGAATGTTTCGAAAAATCTTTAACAGTGTACGTTCATTTATTTCTATAACTCTGGTTGAAAATTTCGACTAAAATGTAAAATTGTCATTTTTAACGTAACAGTTATTCAGTCAATTTAAATATAATTTAGAAATAGCAAAACGTAAATGTCACGTATACCAATTTCGCAGTTTGTGGTATAACATAGATCCGTTTCCATAGTATAAATATTTTCATGTATCTCATGTATTGGTATTCTATATATCCTAACTAAAGCTTTATATTACCTGTACTTTAAAATCGTAATATTTTTTTTCTCTCTATTTCAGAATATTATTTCTAATATAAATCCCAAATTAACAATGTAACAAACTATGTTAATATGATATTAATATTCTTGTTCATGTACTGAGATCAGAAAACCTGCGTACCCATTACAAACAAGTCAAGGAACGGCAACATTTTAAAGTCTATCGTCTTCCGAGACAAGACCGGGACTAACGTGTCGAGACTCGAGACGGAGACGAGAACTGAGGTTTACAATCGAGACCGAGACGAAGATCAAGACAGGAATTTTCAGATCGAGACGAGACCAAGACCAATACGGTCCTAAAAATATTGAGACGAGAACGAGACTGATGCCAGTCTGCATGCCATCAAGTCTGCAATCTCTCTTCCTCTTCCACTCATCGTCCCAACATTTAGTGAGCCTATTCTAAGGTTCACGTGGACTAGCTTCTTTAACCGAGCCCGTCCTCGACTCGGTAGCCCTCGCTCATTCTCACAGAAGCCGGGCGAAACCCCTGCGCGTTGCCTACGGGGTACGCCCTAGCATTTTCCGAGGCCTCATTACGACGACCCATCATACATGGTTTTCGCACAGATTTAAAGACCGGATGCCCTTCCTGACATCAACCCTCCTCATTTTCCCGGGCTTGGGACCAGCACCAAGTTGGGCTGCATTGACCCCCGCAGTGGCTGAGTTTAGGAAAACCTTCATAAACATAAATAATGATAATAAAGGAAATATTACTTTTACAGATTGAGTACAGCAGTGTCCGAATCAAACTTTTTAGCCGGGGAATAAAACAAAACATATATATATAATTCACAGTCATATTCAATCCACTACTGGATGAGGCCTCTCCCGAAGGGAAGAGTTGGTCTACTGCTCGCACGCTGACCATACGCGTTGTGATCGCCACTATATTTTATTCACAGCAGCTCCCCAATTGTATCACGATGCTGCGTGGGCACCGTTCCAGACTCTCTCGCTTTGGAAAACTCTCTTAGCAGAGCCGGGAATCGAACCCGGGATCCCACGATCAGTAGTCAGCGACGGTAACTATTAGACCAGCTCTAACGGAGAGAAATAAAGTCCCATTTTCCAATAGGAGGTTACTAAATCAAACCAATCATACTAAATCTTTCACATTGAGCTACTTCATAAACATCACAAAAGAAATGGCTTCTAAATAAACTTCTTAGCTGCTAGTAAAAGTTCATATACCCTTGTAATTTGAATGAAAATAGTTTCAACTTCTGTCAAATAAAAATGTTCCGATTTTCTATCTAATCTTGATCGAAACATCTGGTGGGGGGGGGGGGGAATCTATCCCTGGCAGGGACGAAAAATAAATTTATCAGGTTGGGAAACTTATTTGCCGGGGGGGGAGGAAGAATCCCGGGCATCCCCCAGTTAATTCGCATACTGGAGTGCAGTACACTATGCTTTTACGCGAGATGCACAAATTCCATCAGTACAATAGATCATTGTCTAAAAAGAATATGTCATGTAACATAATCTAAAAAAATATTACATACAATAAGTACAAGTCACATATAAAAAACATACCGATACCTATTTTGGGGCACAAGACAACTACTTTGATATGAAATAATTTGAAAGGTAAATATTAATATTAGTACGAGGATTTGTCATAAAAGAGATATCCAATAACCACATTAGTGTTTGACTATGCGATAAAAATATGTTGTAGTGTTAAAAACAAAAGGATAAAAGGGTTTAATAATAATAATAATAATAATAAATAGTATATGGTTAAAAACACAGCAGCCAACGAACTACGCAGCGTCATAACTTTTAAAAACACTCACAGAATAAAATTGGGTTTCAATATAATTATAATAAACTAATGCACATTTATCGGGACCTCCATAGCGGAGTTTATTGAGTGAATTTAACCCTTGGAATTGTAAGAATATTTAAATTAAGTATAAATGGGGGTTGAATGTTCAAATTCTCTTCTGAAAATGTCAGATAGTGATACTGTTTCAAGTTCCTAAACAACCTATCTCTGTAAAACAAAAAGGGAGAAAAACAGAGTATGAAAGGCAGTCGGAACTTAGAATACATTTCCGCCCTATCTTAATGTCTTCTTGTCTTTCATCGTAAATTTTACACGTAATGTCTGTGTGTCTCTGGCTTGGGAATAGCTAGGTTCCCAGCACTTGACATTTCTTTTGGTTCTCTGCGTATCTCTCTCTATGGTGTATCTGATACACACAAACACAAAAACACACTAACACACAGTGCCACAGAATTGCTTCTTAAAGCATGGGGAGAGCAGACGACACTGGTTTTGATACGAAGTTGTGAATGTACGTGCTTTTTTTTTAATTCTCGTATCATTGATGAATGCTATCTAACAGAAAAATAACTTCCCTCCAAATTCTCTTTTCTGTATCAAACAGAGCTCACCGGCTGAAAGAAAGAATTTTTATGTGTCTAGTATTGGAGTGACATCTGGTGAATAAACTAGCTAGTAATTAGCTACGAGAATTATCAGTCCAGTAGTAACTTAACTGAATTCCAAAGGTTGTTTAACATGAGAGATTTGCTCCATATATCTGGATTATTCAAGTTATTAATTACCATATTTTAGTGGAATAATTATTGTTTTTTTTCTGATTTTTTTTCTTGTTATTTGTCTCTTTTCAATGTTTTTAAAATGTAAATAATAATAATTTTGATGAATAAGTTTTTGATCATTGATCAACTTAATAAAAACGCTAGACTTGTATATTAGAGGTCTACACGGGCTCGGGCTATACATTGCCAGATCCTCCCGGGTTCTTGTAGGGCCTGGGTCTATTGTGGCTATATATTTCCCAACTGGGCCAGGGCAAGCACTGTATGCCAGGGCCAAGGCAAGAAGTATGGGCCTGGGCAAGAAAAAAGTACAATCTCAGACCGGCTGGCAGGAGCAGGCCATGCTCCTAATGGACTGTCCAGCCAAGGAACTTCCATATTTTGACGGACCGATTTTTTTTTTTGGACACATAAATGATGAATTATATTTAAGAGGAAGGTACGTTCTTATTATGGACATCACTGCAAATGGTATTTTGAATACTTCTTTATATTTCCCCTCAAAGCTTTACTTCTGTTTCTCAAGGTTAATAGAATTGTTAAGACATTGTGTTCCATGTTAAGTATTGCGAGAGGTAGCAATAGGAAGGAACTACTTCTTAGACTGAAAAGGTACAGAGTTTATTTCTCTCGCCTCTTCACCATATGACTAGAATCTGATCGAGCAACTACTGCTAGACGTTTGAAAAAATGGCGTAACACTCACAATAACTGTTACTTTTCAATCAAATTTGACATGTTGCCTCTATGGATATATTTTTTCCCTACATATTTGCACTGGTTCTATCTTAAAACCTTTTGGTAGTGCTGGGTTAAGGTATTTGGGGGCCCTGGGCTATTGTCCCCGTTAGGGCTACTGTTACCTATCCCCTGTTTGTCGTAAGGGTAACTTATTTACCCTTGCAGGACCCCCCAAAGAAGTGGGGGTCCTGGGCTGCAGCCCCTTTAGCCCCCTTCTTAATCCGGATCTGCCTTTTGGAACTAATGTAATTTTCAGTTTGATCAATCACTACAGCAAAGTAACAAAGCGACGTTATTTACTTCAATTCGTGGTTCCAAAGCTAATATCAGCTTTAAAATCCTCAAATTCAGCATTATGAAAAATCTACCTGAAGTTGTCAGAATGAATTTTCGAAACTTTGTCCCTAGCCCTCAATATCTAGTTTGCCAGGGTGCTGTTTTAGATTTGATTCAGAAAACTAATAAATATAGTTCAAGGAAGGCCCTTAGAGTGGGCATTTTCATTAAGGGAAAGCATATTGTCTTATTTCTGCACTTGCTAATCGTTCTGAATATTATCGTCATAATCGACTGAAAATAAATTTGTACTTATTGAATTTATAATCTTCATAATATATATCCGGATGATCGATTATCCGGTACTGGTTTCCAGAAGCAGATAATTCGGATGACGGAACCGAAAGTTCTCATAACAGACCAATAAATTAACTAGATTGAATAGTTTAGTTGACATCTTTTTGGATTATTTCAATTAAATACGTCCAGATAATGCAGATAATGGATATCTGTATTATTTAGACAATTACCCGGAATTTGGTATTACAGATGTCAAAGAAACCCGGAATACAAATGTCCGAATAACTCAGACATCCGAATTCTTTGCTCTGTGTATATTGAAATAATGATAATCCGCATGCCCAATTATTCAAACGAGGAATTTTTATGTGACTGAATCGGAAGACGACTTATCAGATAATCTGGATATTTGATATCTGTACTCAGTGTTCGAAGTGGGAAAGAAACAGAGACGGTGTTTTCCTAATATTTGTCTAAACAATTCAGAAAGTAATATAAGAACACGCATGGCGTGAGTTTCAGCAACGGTATGCGTTTAGCTCTCAGAAACCCGAGCCGGTATACCATAATTTATGAAATTTGTGGCTTGAAGAATTTTCTCAGTAAAATCTGGATTAGAAATAACTATTTAAGGAAATACACACTTGATAATGTTCCAGATTGAATGTTATTGATCAAAGGCCAATTAAACTGAGCACTAATTAAAGAGACAATTATCCCAGTGTTTGAGTTGGTACTACAAAGAACAGCAAAGTTTATATACTTGTAAAAAAATAGAAACGGATTTTAAAAAAACATGCTTTTTAAGCAAAGAAAAATGGACTAAAAAGTAAAACATAATAAATTTATGAATCGGAAAATAAAAGCGTGGGTGCTCGTAGATATTATGATTTTATGATAAGGTAAGAAAGAGCACCCACGTTTTTATTTTCCGATTAATAAATTTATTGTTTTTTTTTCTGTTTAGTCCATTTTTCTTTGCTTAAAAGAGCGTGTTTTTAAAAATCGTTTTTTAATTTATTTTATTTATTATTCTTTTCGGGTTATTTCGGTGTTCATACTTTCTCTCCAGCTAATATTTTGTGGCTCAAATCCTAAAGTGTTCTGCAACCAGCCAAACATAGCCGCGGTGCAGGCTAGTATTTATTTTAGGATAAAGAAGTCTGGAATAAAATATTAAAATATGTTTTTAAAATATATACAAAATATAAAAGTAACAATAGAATGGTGTATTGTCACCCGACTTACGTCGCTGTGCAAAATTTCATCATTGTATGACGTCGGGAACTGAGTTAAATTAACGTTGCAAGATTTGTACCAGAGATGAAACATGATTACAGAGTAAGTTAATAAAAAGCGTGTTAAAAAGCACAGGTTTCTGAAACACGCTTGCTACAAAAAAGGCATTTCAAAAGATTCTTTTAAGAAAGGAGGGTTGACAGGATGGCAATATTAAAAAATAAGGATATTATGCCCCCACAAAACGACGACGCCTGGTAACTCTGCTCAAGAAAGAAAAACTAAATGAGTTTAACGGTATGCCATACCGGATCCTTTTTAAATTGGAGAGTGGGTACCTGCTCAAACCGACTCACCTGAAGTCCTGATTGATTTTTTTTTCTTGGTGAAGAAATAATTCGTATAAAATAACAGAAAATAAATCAGGAGCACTCTGACAAGTACACAAGTAATAAAGAAAAACAGTAAAGCTTAATTATTTGAAACACACGAGCATGAAAGCGAAAGCAAATTCTAAGAATGAAAAGTAAAAGTAAAAAAAAAAAGTATATGTGAATTACGTCACCAGAGTAGTACGTCTTCCCACTTCGCTTGTCTAACGTCCAAGGTCGAACGCAAGGAAAGAAAAGGCCGTGATAAATAAACCCATGATCTAACTGCAGCGCGTGTGAAGCTTCCAATGTTTTGATTACGGAAAACATCCACATTTAAATAGTAAAAACTATGGAAAGAGAACTTGTCATCAAATAAACATCGTGACACAGAGCTACTTGTTTAAACTCACTTTCTTTAGCACCTGACAGCACTCTCTCCACGCGAACCAACTTCACACAACAATATTATCGTCACAAGAGATAACATGAATTTATATAGATAAACGGCTTACAGTGATGCCAAATGGTGCTTCTAGCGAAATTTCGCGTTAGTATGTCCAGCCGTCCACGTTATTGCATCATTAGTTGGAATAGTAATTTGCAAGATGTTGTGAAAGAATTGGAGTCTGTTGATCTTTCAGCTGATTTGCGAGAGAAAAAACACATATTAAATAAAACATAAAGAAGAGACAGCAGGTGCCAAACCTGCAAATGTTTTATGTCATGTATATGATTCGTTGTCGAATTTTTGGTCTTTAGGAATCTTAGACTGAGGGAAGGCAGTAGCTAGGGCCTATAGGTGGATCTAACACCCTAGCATTTACCTGGTGTGATAATGAAAGACCCTGGAGAAACTTCAGTTAGAATAGGGTCCTGTGGGCTCGTTCCAAGGACCTTCCGATTGCTAAGTCAACGCTCTACCAACTGACCGGGCCACTCGATATAACTGTCCATGTATTTGTCTTACAACCGTAGGTCAAATACAGAACATCTCATTCAGCGCGAATATGCAGGTGATCAAGTTAATGAAAATTTAAATACCGATATTTTAAATTATAGTGACTTTAAATTTAACCCCAAAATTTAGGCTAGGTTTATAGTTAAATCCAATTAGAAATATGGCAACCACGCCTGCTTGCGTAAATTTCCTCGTAAATACAGTGGCTACAATTCCATTATTGTAAGATAATAAAAATATTATGAGACGACCGAACAATATGACATAAAAAAGGTATTTTAAAATAGGGGGCATTTAAGAGTCCCGATTGCGCTAATAGGATTCCAAGGACAAATCCTTAAAACAGTCGGCTGTTCTTGATAATTCAGAACTTTTAACTACTTTAGGTTGTAGCAGAGTATTCAGATCGGTCTGCTCATTATCTTACACTGCAGAACATTATTTAGGATATATTAGAACTGAATTTATTGTAAAGCCTTGAGGCATCACAGGGTCAGGCCGGCGCCGGAGTATTGTGGGGGAGAGGATTTTGGAAGGTAGACGGTCAGGGCCTATTTTGAAGGTACCATCCCGGCATTAAATAACATCGCATAAAATTAGACCTAGTCTGCTTAACTGTTATGATGACAGCAACGGGGGACTCCCCCCCTCGTCCCTCGGAGACGTTGGAAAACCCCGAAACCAACTTCTCGGTACGTGCCTGGACACCAGATCTTTGGGTAAAGTAACCCGATTCTGCTTTGCCATTGAATCGCATTCAGTTGATGTTAATGTCCTAAATACGGACAGGATTTCAAGGCATTAGCTTCAATGTTATTCAAAATACTTTATTTACAAGGCGACGAGTGTATCTACTTACCGTAAGTTCAATCCCTTATACAGTGGACTCTCTGTAATTGGAACTGGAATAATTCAAATTACTTGGTAATTCGAACAGAAGTTTGTTCTCCTTGAATGTTAAAAAATCATATATAATTCAAATTTTTGAACCTTTTATTTGGAATAATTCGAAGTCACGATTTCATCAATTCAAAAGGAAAGGAAGTTTTCCTGAATTCCAATATCTTTACTCCAGGTTTGTTTGTTTGTGTGTGTGTGTCGGGGGGGGGGGGGATGAATGTGGTGGTCAATAGTAAATAAAAGAATGCAGTTTTACCTAGTTTACAACTATCCAGAGGCAGCCGGAGAGAATATATAGATAATTTTGTTTGCTGGTATGCAGCCTTCACCCTCTACTTAATCATGTGAGATTGTCCATACCTTTTGTGTGCAGATGTACGTCCTTAAAGTTTAAATCCTCTCCTCCATCAGCTAATGTGGTTGTAAGAACAGAAAATTTGTGAAAATCTTGTTAACTGTACTGAAGTTCACACAGTAAATGAAACTGAAGATTTTGTTAACCTTGTTAAAATAAACAAAGCAAAACAACGTGAATCACGAGATAGTTAATGGACTGTTACAATGTGATTTTATGGCTTAATACATTACATTGCGCTTATTTAAAAGCATTTTACATTTACTGGTAGCTTAATTATTGTGAGAGGAATTGTTTCTTTGCTTCCATTATAGGACCATGCACAAAATACTGTAGTTTATAGCGTAAGGTCTATTACATGATAATGATTTTTGTTTATACAGTAGTAAGTTGTTTTGTTTTATTGATTTTCTTTAATAATACATATTTTGGTTAATTCGAATTTTCGATAATTCGAATCTTTTTCGTGTTCTCTTGGAGTTCGAAGTCCACTGTATAAAAAATTCATTATGACATGAGCCATATAAGGCTAAACCTTGACAACTTTTTAGCGAGTTCCTTTTATCGGCCTATTTTGAGGCTTATTGTTATTACACCCACCAGTTTCGGAAAATTTAATCTCCGTTGGTGTCATTGAATAGAGCGTAAGATGTTAGATAAAATAGCAAAGTTTCATTAGTTTTGCTTAAATTACCCAGCAAAATACTTTTACTCGAAGTTGGGACAATTTCACAAGGATATTGTACAGCTCTTTTCAGTAGCTAATACAGATGACCTTGGTGGTCAAACCACGAACGACGTATCAACAGACACTGACTTATTGTCAGTCGAAGTGAGTGATGTAGGAGTATGGATGCAGTGGTGCCAACTGAAGAAGTTTCGTGTGAATATTCACACAAGGCCTAAAGCGATTTGTTATGTAGGTGTCTATATTCTCCTGCTAACTTGTCCACTTCCGAATTGATAATAATAAAAATAATTTGAAAGATAACATTATGGTTATGGTAACTGTTTTGGCAAAAGTGTTGAGAAACTAATTGTAACAAGAGCATTGAAGTATGTTTCCCTTTTCGCGGCCGATTGCTTTGGAGATTAAAGAAAACAAGGAGAGAAAGAATAGACACACCACACAAAATGATATCGAACAGAAAAATGGGTATGAAGTAGTTGTGTGGCTAAGTTTGCCTTTTGATTTCTTTGTTAAATATAAATAGTTGGTGGAAAAACACAGTCAGTTATTCTCTGGTTCGGATTAACCAGCAGAAGAAGGCATTAAACGTCATTCTGTAATTCTGTAGGCCAGTCATCAGCAACTAATTTTCATTCGGGGAAAGTACAGGCAAAACAAAGTTTGGGGAGGGGTAAGTAGAATTTTGCTAGGCTTCAATAGGTTTTTAACAGCAACCATTTTAAATGTGGGGTCATAGGAGTGGGCAGATCCTTGGATTAGGGGGGTCAATTAGCAGTGTCACTCCTTAAGGTATGCAACCAACTTAGTCATTCCTTTCCTTTTCTATATTGTTTTATTCCCTTGGTCTCCCTTTAGGCAATTATGGCTCAGGCCGTATGGATGATGATGGGATGAATTGGTGGAATGAAGAAAGTGGGAGGAAACGGGAGCACCCCGTGAAAACCCACGCACAAGAATGCAAAAAGAGCGCCGTAATCAAGAAACATTTTTGCATAGATCTCCTTGCCTACTACGCATAACAGGAATAAAATATGTATCTAATGTTCTGGGAACGTATGTTGCAGATTTTGGGAGTAATATTATTCCGGGGAATTGCACAACCATAATTTTCAATGAATTTATTGATTTGTTATTAACTTCCTGAACGAGCTTCTAAGGACTGACTTCCGGTTTTTGGTAAAGTAGGCACCGAACAACTCCTAATAAAGGACTCCAGCAGGAATTGAACCTGTAACCACGCGCGTAGAAAGAAAGCCTGCTAACCTATCGGCCACTCCGAGTTTTCATTGTTTTTGTGTTAATTAGATTACACCGTTTCGGAAGAGGATATTACTCCTTCATCTGTTAACTTTTGTGATTATACTTTGTTCAATTGAATTGATTTAATTTATGGCCTTCTGGCATCTAAGGCTTAGGCCGAGATAGGAGAGGGGAAATGATGCAGCAAGATATTGACCAGGATCTAAGTTGAGGTGCCATCCCAGCATTTGCTTCGTGTGAGTTAGCAAAAACCCTGGACGAACCTCAGTCAGCATTGTCGGCCGCTGGGATTAAACCCACGACCTCCCGAATGCTAAACCAAAGCTTTACCATTGAGCTATGACAGCTCGGTTGTGACTATACTTCGTTTTTTCTCTCTTCAATTGGCGTGAACGAGATTCGAACTCGTCATATTTCAGTTACTACTACAACATGCTAACCTCTGGAAACGTTGTGTAATTCCCTTAAAAGAACGACAATGTCAGGCAAAATATGTTACATTAGATATAGACTTCTCCAGGCCCGTAGCCAGGAATTTGTTTAGGGAGGGGCACAGATAAACTCTTTCTTTCTCTGTCTCATACACATATGACCCTTCTTAATCGAGTAGTTAGCACCCTTTTTGCAATTGGTACGCATGCTTCTGGGTTTGATTCTCGTTAGAGAATCAAGATTTTCGGTGCTGAGGGAATTTAAGAGCTACTTAAAAATATAAATGAATTCCAGTCCAGAATGCTAGAAAATAACTGCTGAGTAACTACTGTTATTTTAATAATAATTATTTTAATAATAATAATAATAATCTATATTTAATTTTACGTTCAATAAGAACTCATTTTTATTCATACAAAAATATTCTTCTAAGGAACTGTTCTTACAGTATCACCTGAATAGACAATTCTAATAGCCTACTGCATGATTCTTCGGGTATTGTAACCTGTTGTGATGAACCAAAAAAATATTGAATAATGTTTAATATTTGTACATACCTGACCAATATTTTTGCATTAAAAATTCTTGTTTCTATTTTTGTATCAGTGAAAGCTGATTTCTGATTATTTACTCTACAAAAGAACAGAAAGATCAAAGATGTTCGCAAGGTGATTAAATTTTGATTGTCTTTGAAGCGTAGGATAGTAAATGCCTGTCCTATAGACGAGGAGTCCTCAAGCACCTCAGACCAGAAATCTACTGGACAAATATGAAATATGCCCTGAGATACCAAAATGGAATGAAAGTTGTCTAATAAAATTGCGTGGTCAGACAGTAAAGCTAGCCTTAAGCATAAACCAATATTGCAAACGTTAACTAATCTCCTTGACATGCAGACCATGAAGGGCTATGAACCACTCTAAAATTTACCTTTTACTTTTAATTTCCAAATGTTGGGCAATATAAAATTTGGTTGTTATTACCTTTTTCACAAATAAACTTATGTATGGTAAATGTTGAAATTAACAAAAAAATGGACAAGATTTAAGATAAGATTTAAATCTTATATATATTAAAATATGCTTTTAAAAATATAAATATTTGAAATATATGAAAGTAACAAAGGAATATTGTATTATCACCCGACTTATGTCGCTGTTCAAAATTTCATCATTGTATGACTCATCATTTAATGAGTTAAATTAACGTTGCAAGATTTGAGGACACCGCGAACCATTGTGAACTAAAGAAAAGTATCTGTAAAAATGTCAACAAATAACCAATGGTGAAAATGGTTCTTTGTATTAATACAAGAATATCCAAAACAAAGGTTAAGTAAAGTTTTAAATAGGGTCTGTCCAATGATCCATGTCAAATGATCAAATTTTACGAAAGTGCCACATCTCCTCATCATGACATTTTGACGAAACTTCTAACTTTGATAAAGCTGAAGATTCACAAGAGCAATACTTAAATAATTAAATCTTTCATTACAGTGAGCTGTAGGCAGTGTGAATTTGTCCTATTTTCTTGTCTTTTGTCCCGAAATGGAAGTCATAGTAATGGCTGGTATTCAATTCTAGTAGTAGGCTCCTTCTTCACAACTATATTGTGTGCTGGGATGTCGGAACAAGAGGGCTTTGCCCACTAACCATTTGAAAGCAAGGTAATCTTATATAGAAAATGTAAATAAGAAAGCTGTTTAGGACTTTGCTTCCTCAATCGAAAAGATGCTTCCTATGTGGCGAAAAGATACTCCCTATAATTATGATGTGGCAGGAGTAAATATGGTCAAAGCAGAATTTGAATTGTGGCAAAATAATTTGCTTTTCCTTATGGAATTTCAATGTTAAATGGCGGTCTCATATGCCATTCTTTCGAATATTGATCTCTGGTAGCAAAAATTCGTATATGTGCATACCTTCTGATGCTAAGTAATGTGCTAATGAGAAATGTGGCCAACTGTGACCTTGTGACCTCTAGAAGGTCACCTGTGACTTTTGTGATACTAGCGCTCCTTTCAACAACTTATCGTACAATATTAATTCTATGGATGAAGGCGACAACGAATACACAAATAAAGGATCGACCGAAGATTTCATTTCAGTAAAATTGAAAGGTCAGAAATGTCACAAGAGGTCAAAGATCACGGAGTTTAAGTGTCATATTTCAGATAATGACGACTAACAAAGCATTCGATTTTTGAAAACATAAATTTGAGTTCCTATAAGATTTAAAATTAAAAATGACATGTGGCTTACGAGAAAACAAAACTCGACCTCGTGACCCTCAGCAGGTCATCTGTGACCTTTTAGGGATTAGCGCCCTTTCCAACAGCTAATGGTAGAAGATTAATTCTATCAAAGAAGATGATCACAAACACACAAATAAAGGACCGAGTGAAGGTTTCTTTTCAGCAAAATTGAATTAAAAATGTCACAAGAGGTCAAAGGCCACGGAGCTTAAGTGTCGTATTTCACACAATTACGATTGTCTTAGCATTCGACTTTTGAAACAATAAATTTGAGTTCCTATATGATTTAAAATTAAAATTAGTATGTGACTTACGAGAATCCAAAACTTGACCCTGTGACCCTCAAAATGTAATCTATGAGCTTTTAGGGATTATCGTTCTTTTCAACAGCTTATTGCACAAAATTATCTCAATGATAGAAGATCTCATGGAATATACTCATAAAGGAGAAATTTCAGATTATGTGACATTTGAAACACTGAATTGGCAGTGAGTTCGTATCAGTTTTAAACTATCAATGACATGCACTAGAAAGTTGGGAAACTGTGTGCCCTAGGAGGTCATTTCACCTGGGTAATTCCAGTTTTCTCAAATCTTCATTCGAGACTTTTACCGTTATTTACTCATTTGAATATCTACTGAGTACAGAGAAATATTTAAAATATTGCCTTACCTGTACAGCAGTTCTTGACTTCTTCCTGAACTGTAAGTCATCGGTGTTATTAATCTATTCCACGTGATATCCCTGACGTTCTAAGAATAAATTAACTCTGTGTATGAGTGTCTTTGTGATTTTGTTTTCAATTGTGCCCGGTGTTATCTGTTTAACGCAACTCTCTATCGATCGTCGAAGCTCTGCTTGTGTTGTTGAAGGATTCCTGTCAACCATTTGTTTAAGAAAACCCCACAGAAAAAAAGTCGCATGGAGTTAGATCGGAACTTCTAGCTGGCCACTCTACTTCACTCCCCATGCTTAACAAACGGTTTCCAAACCTCCCTCTCAAAAGTTCAAGTGTTTCCATAGGGCGATGTGCTGGATCCCCATCCTGTTGGAACCACATTTCATTGTTCGGGTCAAGATTTAAGCGTTCAAGTTCAGGGAAAGGAAATTGACGCAACATATTCTGGTATGTAATTTGATTTAAGTTTGATTCAAAGAAAAACGGCCCAAATATACAATTTGCTGTTAGTCCCATCCATACCATAATACCCCTTTGGTCAGTAGAACGTACAAATGTTTCCAATGGTCGACTGAGGCCCCAGAACCGTGCATGAGATGAAGACACCATTCCATTTAAGATAAACTTAGCTTCATCAGACATTATAATTTGAAATAGAAACAAAAGGTTTTCATTTAATATGTCTATAAATCAGTTACAAAATAACATTCTGGTACCGTGATCTGCTTCTTGTAATTTATGTACAATCTGCATTCTGTGCGCCCTAATCTCCAGCACACGCAATATCCTATTCAACGAACTTCTTGTAACGTTGAGTGCAGCACTTCGACATAGATTTTCTTGGTGAACTAAGCACGGAACGAAACACTTTGCGTTTATTTCCGTCGATAGAGACAGTTGCTGATCGACCGGCTTGTCGTTGTCGCCGGGAAAGGTGCTCCTTATTGAAACAGTTATTTCGAAACTTCATACAGACGAATAAGATATGTGTTGCTTATTTTCACTCCCCACTGTGCAAACGCCTTTCTTCGTGTTTGTGTAACCGACTTCCCACTGAAAATGTACCACTGTAGCAAATCTGCACGTTGTTCCTTTGAAATCCATTACGATACACACTTACGATTCCGGCAATACGATACACACTTACAAACACACAAGAGTATAGCAAAAATAAAATAAATTCAACATTTCTTGCTCTTGGAAAAATGACCACTAAACAAGAATCGCTGACGCATTTAAGATTCAAGATCAACACTCAAGGGCCTCACTGTCTCTCCTCGACTAAATTATTTGTTCGAACAATACCAAACCGCCCTTATAAATGAAACAGACTGATTTTTTACCTGTGCCCAAAAAATAAACAGAAGATTTTATGCCTCAAAGTCACGAAGGGACTGTAAACAAACGATAACCGAGCATCCCTTTCTACATATGGGGAAGCAACTTGTGTCCCGTGGAGTTGATTCGCCTCTTCCCAGTTCCCATTAGAAAGCATTCACGAAATAATTATGTGCATACATTAAAAAAAAAAGAAAAAAAGAAAAGAAAAGAAAGAGCGGTTTCAACGACACCAATAACTTCATTCGAAGACAGTTTCATTTTGAAATGCTTCATTAGCAATGCTCCCTTAAAGTCATGGGGCAAACAAGGGTCACGCATGGGCGATATTTTTTGTGGTGGTTTTCTCTTAGCAGATAAGTGCTGTAACGGTACTTGACTGTAACGGTAGTCAGTCATTCCTCAAGCTCCACAGCTGCATAATACACTACTCTGAAATATTACTGGCTTCTCTGAAGCTAGAAAAACGTTTCTACCTCAATATATGAACGTAATGAACAATTACAGGCCATCCAGACTTCACAATTTCCCTGGAAATAGCGTTAATTCTACGAAGATCGTAGGTTACCAAATAGTGACAATTTTCTTTCTCATACTGTAATGCCATTCTTATTTTAAAACCTCATATCAATGTTTCAAACGTTGCATGATTTCATAGTAGTCAATCCCCCCACCTAAAAATAACTTTCTGACGTTTGACCTCTTATGGTATTTATGATCTTTCAGGTTTACTGAAAAGAAACCTTCACTCGGTCCTTTATTTATGTATTCGTGGTCATCTTCTTTGATAGAATTAATCTTGTACCGGAAGATGTTGCAAGGAGCGTATAATCCCTAAATGGTCACAAATGACCTTTTGAGGGGGACAGGGTCAAACTTTGGATTCTCGTAAGTCACATGTCATTTTTAATTTTAAATCTAATAGGAACTCAAATTTCTTGTTTCAAAAGTCGAATGCTTTGTTAGTCGTCATTGTCTGAAATACGACACTTAAGCTCCATGACCTTTGACCTCTTGTGGCATTTCTGACCTTTCAATTTTGCTGAAATGAAATCTTTGGCCGATCCTTAATTTGTGTATTCGTTGTCGCCTTTATCGATAGAATTAATCTTGTACGATAAGTTGTTGAAAGGAGCGCTAGTCTCACAAAAGTCACAGGTGACCTTCTAGAGGTCACAAGATCACAGTTGGCCACATTTCTCATTAGCACATTACTTAGCATCAGAAGTTATGCACATATACCAATTTTTGCTACCAGAGATCAATATTCGAAAGAATGGCATTGAGACCACCATTTAACATTGAAATCGCATAAGGAAAAAAAAAATCACATTTTGACCTTTGTCCTTGTATCTCATCAGTCCGTTCTACCCGTGACCTCGTTTTGCTCTCAAGCAAAACTTCAGATCCTCATCTAAGCTCCCTCCAAATTTGGTTGCTTTAGCTCTTGCCATAACAATGAAATTTACACACGAATTTGGGGACAGTCTGTATATATCAATTAATTATATATATATATATATATTTAATATGGACTTCTTCATCCTAAAATAAATACTATGCTGCAACGATCTTGGTTTGACTGGTTGCAGAACACTTTATTATTTGGGTCACAAAACATTAGCTTGGAAAAAAGTATCCGAACACCGAAATAACTCGAAAAAATATAGTAAAAACCTTTTTAAAGGTCGTACTAAAAAAGTTAAAAATAATTATGTTTATGCATGACTAAAAAGAAAAGTATGGAGCACGCCAATTAAAGAATTTATAAACTGACTGCATATGAGAGCGGACCCCACGCTTTTCTTTTCAGCCATGCAGAAACATAATCATTTTTTTTTTACTTTTTAGTACGAATTGTTTAAGAAAAGTATGATTTTATAAAAGTTTTTTTTTCGTTATTTTTTATTTCTTGGAGTGTTATCTGTATGGCGCCAACACTACTTATTGTTAGTAAGATATTTCCTTTGTTCTCGCTTCCACTCCCGTGATGCTTGGTTGCCAAAACGCATGATACAAATCTCTAATGAGACTTTCAAATCTATTGTGTCACCACTTACACACTTATATCATATTCCAATATTATTTGTTTTGATGATATGAGAAGGAAAAATTTTTTTAAAGTACAGGAGACGCTTAACAATTCCACGCAAATCAGCACAATACGGTATCAGAATAATAACGAAACGCTGAATATAACAATAAAAATTTAGTTGGTTTGAATACAGAATTTTTACCCACACATCCAAAATTAGATACAGTTGTTTTGTCACCAGTGTCGTGTTACAATGTGACCCACTTAAAGTAACACAAAGTTATTAAATTAACACAGGCCTTTCTTACGTTCAACGAGAAAAACATAAGTAATTTATTTTGTACAATTCTTTCGTATCCCTGGTTGTCCCACTTTAAAGATTATAACCTGCAATTTATTATGTTAATCATTCATTTATTGTAAACGAAGAATTACCAAGCGACCGCATCTCAGTTAGTAGAGCGTTGGTTTCGCATTCGAAAGATCTTGGGTTCGATACCAGCAGCCAACTATCCTGTCTGAGGTTTTTCTAGGGTTTATCATCACTCACAACAGGCAAAAACAGGGATGGTGCCTTCAACTAAGTCTCTGGTTGACTTCTTCCCGCATCCTTGTCTCTACCCTATCCCGTCTGATCCACATATACCTAAAAGGGCATAAATTAATTCAATTCCATTCAATATACGAAAAGTTGCAAAATCATGAGATTAATTATTAAAAATAAAGTTATTTTAATATTTTCAGTTTATTATCTACTATATGTTACACTACGTAACATATGAAAGGAGGTATGCGACAGCTCATATCCAAACAGCTTCTCTAAATACTCTTTTCCCACGTACATAATCATTACAGCGTTTCCTGGAGAAAAGGGCTCCCTTTTCTCATAATTATACTTTTATCATTGGTCTGGAATATTTTATAACTCGTTAAATAATGCAAACAGGTACAATTTACACCTGACCTGGCTCGAATTTATTTTATAACCATTTGGCATCTTTGATTCAAGCCAGGATAGGATAGGGAAGAGGATGGGAAATGTATCGGCCAAAGCCTTTCTTAAGATATTATCCCGCCACTCGCCAGATGAAACTAAGGAAAATTCTGGAAAACTTGTCAGGACTTAAGCATTAAAAGGTGGCTCAATGGTAGAGCGCTCACCTCTAGTGTTTGGGGTCGTCGGTTCGATCCCTGTTCATGTCGTGTGAGCTTTGTGGTGGATAAGCATCATGTGCATGGGTTTTCTCGTGGTTCTCCCGTTTCCTCCCACTGTCTTCATTCCACCAAATCAGTCATCATCTTCCCTCTGACCTGAGCCAAAATTGCCTAAAGGTCTTCGAAATTATAAATTCAAATTCAATGGGACATAGAAATCAGAACAATTTTCAACATGGCTTCACTTTTCACGTAAATTAGTCTGAGGGAACAAGTCAGGAGGGCGTATCAGTGTGGAATATAATAGAGTATATTGTTACCGAACCGAGAAAGAGATATTAGCAAACTTTTAATCGTGTATGGTACAGTTGTACAAAAATATAAACAATGGCTATTAAGGTCCTGAATAAGATTCAATAAATTTGAATTTTCGTTAGGACTTTCTTAGTGGGGTCGCAACATTTTGTGAATACGCTGGCTGCAGAAAATTCGAATTTCCCAAATCAAGCTGTAAAATAAATCATTCATTAAATCAGGTTAAAATCAAATAAATTGTGCGAAATGTCCAATAACGCCAATGCACCATGCTTAGTTAATAATACGCCATTAAATTAAAATAGACTGTAATTGGTCGAGGTGCAATTACGAGGAGTAAAGAACATGTCATAACACCTTTACGTTATCAGTCCATGCGATTTGGCATTTATTAAATTAAAATTCAATGGACACAATTTGAAAAGTCTCGTTAATTCAGCATCACAATTTTCGCTAATTTACAAATCGTTACTAGAACAAATAATGTAGACACGAAACTTAGAGAGATCACACAGTCAACGTTAGAGAAAGCAGCCATGGTAAAGTTTAAAGCTATTTATAACTTCATTACGATTTGAATTTGAATTTTTATTTATGGACTTCAGGCTGGGATAGGGGCGGGGAAAGGATGAGGAAGGCGTCGACCAGAGCCTAAGTTGAAGGTGCCATTCCGACATTTGCCTGGTTGTAACTGAGGAAAACATCCTTGGAAAATCTTTGGTCAGGATGGTCGGCCGGTTGGATTGAACCCACGACCTTGCGAGTGCTAAGCCAACACGTTACCATTTAAAAACATATTTCTTATGCATCACATCAATACGTCATCATTTATAACATTTCCTAGTGCAAATACAAAAAGAAAACATAAGTAAATATTACCTGCATTAAGGAACTAACATTCAATATACTGCTCGAATATAGTGAGTATATCCAGGAGTGGATTTCAGTTTCATTTTTTGACCTACCCTGGAGGCGTTTGGAAACTTTTGACCTACCCTGGAGAGGCAAGGCCAGCACCGGCATGCACCCCTACCTTTGACTCCCCAAGAAATTAAGCTCTGACCTTAACATACTTTCAAAATCACTTATAAATATGAGTAGCTTACTCTTCGTGCCTGGATGACCAGATTTTGGTAAGGGAAAAACAGGACACAATCTCCTATAGATATCGATAATCTGGCCTGTAGTTTTACAAGTTTTTTTTTTTTTGTATTCGACTAGAACAAATCTATTTTCCGAAAATTGTATCGCGACATTATGTAATCATCGACAACATCGCTAAGAAGAGTTGAGGTGTAGGGACAGCCATACCAGTGTGGTAACTTCAGTAAGTCTCTACCGAAGTCTTTCTTCTATACCTATCTCCAGGGGTGTTTTTCAGCCGGGTCTGGGATGCAGAACTAGTGATGTGGGTCGGGAAAATTCCCAGTGGGACGGAAAACAAAAATTCGGTTTCCCGGGAATTTTTCCAATGGTAAAATTCTACATGAGCTGTTCTTGTGTTTTTTGACAATTGCGATTTTGGCTAATTTGTATTGAATTTTCTTGAGTGGCCTTGAAATGGTGGAGGACACACAAGAGGTATTGGGTGTCCAAAAATTGTTTTAATGAAAAATATTAAGAAAACCAGATGAAAGGTGACCAATTATGACCATTGTTAGCATCAGCGTTTAAAAAGTTCTCTAAAATTTGCTGGCCAATGAGGAGCCCACTGGAAAAAAAATTCGGTGGCCTTTTGTAATGACCTCATAATATAAATTACATTCGTGTTACATAATAATGCACCATCATATCGAAATTAGATAAGAACTAGAATGAATTACCATGCAAAGTGAAACAGTCCTCTCTTCTATACTCTTCCTATCTTCCGAGTATGGGCTTCAAACCAGAAAATCGAAGTCAGAACAATTTAGAGCAAAGAACTGGTGGCCAAAATTGGCCACCAGGTGTGACTCTAGGTAGCCAAATCTAATGATTGGTGGCCCTGGCGCGCCAATTTTGCATACTTTTTAAACACTGGTCAGCATTAGTTCCAGAAATTTGTCCCTGTGTAATGAACCCCCCCTGCTGGTACTCGCATACCCCGGATAACGAGGCCCTGAGGGCAGCCATAGAGCAGAACAGCAGCCAAACTTGTGGTGACGTTGCCGAACGCTTCCAGGTTTCTGATGAAACCGTTAGACCACCTGCAGCGCATAGGGAAGGTGTACAAGTTGAGCGAGTGAAGTGGGTACCCGCATACCTTCGCAACCCAACAAGGACCAAGGACTGATAGCGTGTTTGCTGTTGCTTTCTCGGAACTTCAACACACCAATATTCGATCGAGAGCTCACCAGTGAAGATAGGTTGGTTATGTATGAGACTCCCAAGCTTTGTCAATAGTGATGAGCAAAAGCAAGACCAAGACCAAGACCGTAGCGGTCTTTGTCTTGGTCTTGCACATCAAGTCTTGGTCTTGGTCTTGCACACCCAGTCTTGGTCTTGGTCTTGCATCAGTATCTCTGGTCTTGGTCTTGGTCTTGCATCGGTATCTCTGGTCTTGGTCTTGCTTGCAAGAGTCTTGCGAGTCTTGCATTTAAGAAATGTATTCGTTTCATACTTAAATTTTAAACCGGGTATAGGGAATGGTAAAACCTACGGGTATCATTGCGTGCCCTAATCCGTCAATAGTAACGGAAATATGTTTTAATGTATTGTTTCTCTTCATGTAAATGTACAGAATAGAACTACCGAAGTTCAATTTCGCTTTAATTTGAACTTTACTAACATTTTATTATTTTCTTTTAGTTTACTTGCTGTTTTAGGCACACAACTATGTTTCACAGAATGCAATCATGGGTTATCGAAAATGAAGTCCAAAATAATCTAGACATTGATAGTTTCATAGAATTGTGCTCTCTGTCATCTAGTCACTGTTCCAATTATTTACCATTCTCCGTGCTCCAGGTAAGTTCCAAAGGAAGACCAAACTTGCACGGATATTGTATTTAACTAAAACTTGCAAGGGAACTAACTATTTTTGCTGTTCAGCGAGTTTTGACTTCGGACATATTTTTTGACCTTATTTGAAGCATATAGATAGCGAAAATAACACGCATAGACTCACACTCTGTCATATATTGTATCCCGAATAAGTCGAGTCGTGTAATGTGAGCGACTTTTAAGCAGTAAAATCACCCTTGAAGGTGAAACTTTATATTAACTAAATGAGTTATCAGATGCATTTCCGTCGGTACTTTTACGTGTAGAACACAAATTTCACCATGACATTGTTCGCAAATTGAATGTTTTTTATACAAACTCCAGTTCATGATCGAAAATGAAAAAATTCCAAAGAAAGTAATGCCGTAAAGGAACATCAATACAACTGTGGGAAAGGGGCAGGGAATTATAAATACATAAAAAATGGTTTCTAATACATTTTGCGGGGCTAATACTGAAGACGTTTATTTTCAATTTGTATTTTTACTTTCGTACGTACCTTTTTTCATTCCCTCTCCTCTTTGGTTGTAATTCCGGAACAAAATTGCAACACTCTCGCTTCTCCTGCGCTTTCTTCCTTTACTTACATTGTCAATGCCCCTTACCATACAAACATTATGATAACTATATTACAAGCTAAAATTATAATTAATAATTAGAACAGTAAACATTTTTTAAAATACTTACTAAAATAAATTCTTGTCTGTCATGTCACATCTTATATTTGTTTCAAACATCTTATTTAACATACACGCTTACTATTAATTTTGTGAAAGTTAAATATTTTAAATAACTGTGGTAAGCATGAGAAAACGCAACTGATTTGGTTATTTTTATAAATATTCGAAATTTAGATTTAAAATGAAACAGTTAAACAATAATACTAATTATAGTGAATTAACAAGTTCTAAACATGAAAATAAGCATAATGAATTGTTTTTCAATCCAAATAGATTTCACTTTCTTTGATTTTTCATTAAAAAGTGATTCAATCAATTTGTTCTCCATCATTTCACGTCTTCGTCTTTTATTTAAAGATAAATGCAAACAAATCAAGTCTGTTATTATTAATTAGGTTTTTAAAGTTTAACAATGAATTCTAATTTTACTTATAATTAGAACATGTTTTTATAAACTTTATAACTGTAATATTCCTTTATTTTTAAGAACGTAACGGAGCCCCCAGGCCTTGCCGAGGTCACCAAATTGCGAAACCGCTGGGCATCGGAACGATTTTGCTATGTATCTCCATGAGGTGCACTCGCTTATTTGCTATGCTCGCTCCAGCGCTTCGCTTCTTTCTTCAAAAGCGTGTAGTCGATCAGTGGTTTAACGCTTGCAAGAGTCCTAGGTCCCCCAAACGGTATTAGATTTATTTTTTATGTATTTATAATCCCCTGACCCCCTTTCCCTTTCCCACAGTTGTATTGTTGTTCCTTTACGGTATTACTTTCTATGGAATTTTGTTCATTTTCGATCATAAACTGGAGTTTGTATAAAAACCATTCAATTTGCGAACATTGTCATGGTGAAATTTGTGTTCTACACGTAAAGTACTTACGGACATGCATCTGATAACTCATTTAGTTAACATAAAGTTTAACCTACAAGGTTGATTTTACTGCTTAAAAGTCGTTCAAATTACACGACTCGACTTATTCGGGACACAAATATATGACAGAGTGCGAGTCTATGCGTGTTATTTTCGCTATCTATATGCTTCAAATAAGGTCAAAAAATATGTCCTAAGTCAAAACTCGCTGAACAGCAAAAAGGGTTCCCATGTAAGTGTTGTTTTCGTCTGAGAAGAACTCATCTCCACAAACCCAGACAATTGACGATAATGAGACTAGTCATGACCCAAGCGAGCTCTGGCTGAAGAGTGATAGAAAGTATAATTACTTATACATTTGAATTTGAATGTATGGGACAACAATGGGAATGTTAGCGGCCAGGGCTTTCAGTTAAGGTACCATCCCAGCATTAGCCTGATGGAACTGAGGAAAACTCTAGAAAACCTCAGCCAGGATAGTCGGTCGCGGGATTCCATCCACGGGCCTTCCGAATGCGGCGCCAGCGCTATACCAACTCACCTACGGCCGCTCGGTAAAATTACTTACGAGTTTGTGGACCAATACTTTTCTGTTAAACAAATGTATCAAAGTAAACCTGCTGAATTTGAAGCATTTCTATGCTCAATACAAGCCCACACGCCTGTTACCTCTAGTTTACTCTAAAGTAACTTTTGCGTTGCATCCAAAACCATAGCCCACATCTAGTAATATTCCTTCCGACTTTATCTACAAGTGACAAATAATTACCAAGTGTACTGCAAAAACTATTGTTTTACTCAGACTCAATTATTCTCCGTAGCATAATACATAAAACTGAACTCAGTTTTCAATAACACAAATCAACAGACATTTTATAAAATTGATTAGTAGCTTAGAACACAAAGACTTGGCTACGCTAATCAGTACAGACTCCGAACTGACCATAATCCACCTTTATCTGAATCAATAGATCATACCACGACAAACCTAACATCAGAAAAACCAGGACATCAGACTTCCTTTTGCCCTTTATCCAAATTATCCTTAAGGGGAATGTAAAGCCAAGATCTCCTACAAGAGGTGGCAGAACTATCCATATGTGTCAAATATATTTTTATCATTGCACGAAATTTCAATGTTGTTCCTACAAATTAAATCCTAGAGAGTTCAAACTTTCAGGGAAGAAAGTTCATAAGTAATTCAATAGTGCTACCTGTGCCGATTTTTCATTTCCTTTCTTGTTCATTGTTGAAAGAG
>JAGDQP010005451.1:22900-36923 GCA_022664845.1 Lepisma saccharinum | reverse complement strand
ACACACACACACACACACACACACACACACACACACACACACACACATATATATATATATATATATATATATATATATATAGGTTGCGGATCCAAGGGGAAGCTGTAGGTGCTATAGTCCCCCAATGACGTCCTGGTATAGGCCTACACTGGGTAAAATGGTCTTCAATCCTACTGTACAATGGATAAAGTGACACTTGACGACACAACTATGGTTTAGTCCCCCCTTGATCCTATCCTGGATCCGCGCTTGTATATATATATTTAAAAAAATGGAGAAATGCATGCTAGGAATAAACAGGAGGAACAGGAAGACAAATGAATGGATTCGCGCACAAACAAAGGTAGATGAAGTAATCAAGACTGCGAAGAAGATGAAGTGGAGATGGGTCGGTTACATAGCTAGACGAACACATGGAAGGTGGACGATTAATGTACTACATTGGATTTCTCGAGAAAAGAAACGACTGATACGACGCTCAAATGCAAGATGGGTAGATAAAATCAAGCGTTTTCAGGAGCTACATGGATGAGGAAAGCAGCAGACCGAGATATGTGGAAAGAAAAGGGGGAGGCCTTCATCCAGCAGTGGATAGAAAACGACTGAATATGATAGGTTGTTCCATTGATTCGTACAAAAATTAAGGGTGAGTACCTGAGATCGAACTAAGAAAAAGTTGATAAAAACGGATGTCGAATATTCAGTACTTTCGGAGCTATAGGCTGCCGAATGCGTGGGAAAATGAACTTCAGAGGTGATTATTTCGAATACGAAAAATCGGAGAGTAGACAGTTCAGAAAATATTAGAGGAAGTCACACCCGGACTATCCAAAAGTGCATATTTATAAGTTGCATGAGTGCATGATTCACCACGGTGCTTCGATGAAGAATCCCGGCTGGGCCATGGAACCTTGTCAACATCTAAAACTGCGCAGCTTATTGAACCGAAAGTCGTCCATATTACAAGGTATCCAAAAACATTTTTGCCGTTTTTGACATTTCATCAATCCTACGCTCACTGAGAGGAAACAAAACACGCACGTGCCTGCCAAGCGATAGGAAGTTAGTCTGACCGTCAACCTTCAGTAATACCGGCACGATGCTCACACACAGCAGTCATATCTCGTCCAGTGTAAAACAGAAATGAAGGTATCGAAGCAGCTTGTTCACGTGTTTGATGTATGACTTTAAAGTGGGCCTGTAGCTGCCGCATATGCCAGGCATTTAGTGAGAATGCCGTGAACGAACACACTGCCAGGCATTGGTTCCAGAAATTCCGTTCGGGAGATGTGAATCTTGCTGATGAACCTCGCAGTGGATGACCATATGCGTTGGATGACGAGGCCCTGAAAGCAGCCATCTAGGAGGACTGTGGTCGAACGTGTGATGAACTTGCAGAAAGGTTCCATGTTTTCGCTGAAACAGTCAGACTGCACTTGCATGGGATAGGGATGTGATACAGGTTAAGCAAGAGGTACCTCACACATTGTCGGCAGCCAACAAGGAACAACGAGTGACAGCCTGTTTGTCCTTGCTCACTCGTCACCTGAACACACCCATATTTGATCTCTTACTCACTGGTGACGAAAAGTGAGTTCTCTATGACACTTCCAAGCGTACTAGACATTAGTTGTCGCCACGTAACCCTGTTCCTCACATCTCAAGGCCACTTCTGCACCTATCTCTGCTCTCTGTATGGTGGACTTGTCGCCAAGTGGTACATTACGAGCTCCTTCCACCTGGTCAGACCATCACTGCTGACCTCACAGCAGTTGCAAAGGGTGCACCGTGCATTGCGGCAGAAGGAGCCGGCATTGGTGAATCGCAAGTGTGTGCTGTTCCTCAACGACAATTCCAAGCCACATGTGGCAAAGAGGACCCGGGAGACCCTTTAGCAACTTGGCTGAGAGACACTGAGCTATGCACCATATTCACCGGACCTTGGCCAACAGATTACCACTTGTTTTATTCCCTCAACAACCACCTCCGTGGGAGATCCTTCGCCAATGAGGTAGACCTGCGGAACGCACTCACGAACTTTTTTATCTCGAAGGCCGCCGACTTTTATCACCAGGGTATTGTACAGCTGCAGGAACATTGGCAAAAGGTGTTGGATGCTGATGAAGCGTACTTCGAAACCTAAAGATACGTACCGTCCACTGTATTGCTCTTTGTTTATCACTGCTCGAGAACAGCAAAAATTCTTTTGGTTACCTTATATTATTGACTAAAATGCACTAGAAATTAAAAACTGAGGGCTGAATTCACAAAACGTAATGCATCAAAAAATATAACATGAAATTGAAAAGAACAAGGAGTGTTCATTTGTATTTCAAATCCAGTTGATAGAAAGTACATAATATTCTGAAGGAATATCATCATATGATTCCCTCTGTATTTGTAAGTTTGAGTATGATACCTTAAAATGTTGAAATCGAAATCGTGAAAGACTGAATTTCTATGCAGATCCAACAGCAAGAGTTCAATTACAGTTGGCTGCCCTACTTATCAGAGCGAAAACAATAGCATAATTGCTTGGGGAAGACTAGTAGCTACGATTGCAGACATGAAATTAGCACAGGAGAGACGGTTCCTGTTTATGTCCTGCTCAGGATGAGCATAAGATTTACAGAAAGTTCACGTTTTCCCTGTCCCATAATGTAATCGCTGAAACAATACATTGAAAAGAGTCACTTACCAATACCTTTCCCACTCCATTCCACTAGAGAAAGCTCGGCGAGGGCATTATCGTTCAGACATAACGATATGGAGCCTGCAGGTGCAGCTAAAATGAGAAACTAGTTGGAAAGTTTCACTACATTTGCAACGATACTATTACTACCAGTAGTAAATAATAATAATTTCTTCTAAGGGACTTCTAGAGGGGCATATTCTCCTGATCTTATTCTTTTGTCTCCTCCCCACACTTTTAAACCCAGACATTACAAACAATACAAAGAAGCCTTTGAAATGTGATTCTTATGCTGAATATAAGGAAATCAGAGAGTTTTATTTCTGGAACACTATGCTTGTAAAATCAATACTTGTTGGGATTGGCAAGGAATGAGTCTACAGATCAAAAATAAATTCAAATCCAAAATGTATGAAATAAATGCGTTGTACTTACCACAGGAGTGATGTCTTTGCGATCTTCTTTTTTATCTTTTAGCAATAAGCTGCCATCCTAATAGTATCATAATTTTACAATACGTGTTCTATGTATCCTCCATTAGAGCGAACGCGAGCGTGGGTACGGCGAGTTAACGAACTTTGAATGTTGTCAAATATTTCAGGCGTATCTCGAATTACTTGGAATCCGACGTGGCTACATTGTTGCATAGATCACGAAACTCCGTTCAATACATAAAGCTTTCAAATGTATCCTCAAATAAAAATCCATAGGATTTAGATCTGGTGAACGAACAGGCTGCGAAAGTAGACCACCCACTCTGATCCATCTTTCCTCAAATACGTCCTTTAAATGTATTGGAACTTGTTCATAGAAATGACATGGAATTCTATCGTGCATAAACTATATTTGACGTCTAGTTTCTAATTTTAACTGCACCTGAAGGCTCCACATAGTCACGACTGAACGATGATGTTCCTCTGCAAGCTTTCTCCAGTGGAATGGAATGGGCATCTAGCGGTTCGTGCCTCTGTTCAATGTATTGTCCCGGCGTTCCCATTAGACTGAAAACCTTATGTTCGTCCTGAGCAGAGCAAAAACACGAGCCGTCTCTCCTGTGCTTATTTCATGTCTGCGATCGTAGCTACTACTCTTCCCCAAGCAATTATGCTATTGTTTTCGTTCTGTTAAGTAGGATAGCCAAATCCAATTGAACTCTTGCTGTTGTATCTACATAGAAATTCAGTCTTTCACGATTTCGATTTCAACATTTTAAGGTATCATACCCAAACTTACAAATACAGAGAGAATCATATGATGATATTCCTTCAGGATATTATGTACTTTCTATCAACTGGATTTGAAATACAAATTAACATTCCTTGTTCTATTCAATTTCATGTTATATTGGTTGACACATTACGTTTTGTGAATTCAGCCCTCAATTTTTAATTTCTAGTGCATTTTGGTCAAAATATGGACGATTCTCGGTTCAATAAGCTGCGCAGTTCTAAATGTTGACAAGGTTCCATGGCCCAGCCGGGGTTCTTCATCGAAGTACTGTGACCCGCACCCTGCCCACCCAACCAATGCGGTCACCTTTTACCTTATGCTGCATCTGTTATTCACATAAGCACCGCCATTCCCCTGAGAAATGACACACTGTCTCTTTTGGGACAAATAATCCAACTGTTCACGGAATTATTGTTACTCATACTCCTGACAGTTATGTAATCCCGGACGAATTTAAAAATCGCTCCGCATACAGAATCTACTTCAGATATCGACATGCGGTAAACGAAATATTGTTACCTGTCTAGAAGTAGTCTATTTATGCAGTTTTTGACCCTACTTTACTTAAAAGAATTTTTGGGAATCCCCTTTTCCCTTTGGGGAATCCCTTGCACCTTGTTTTAGGATTTTCAAATATGCATTTTTGGATAGCCCGGGTGTGACTTCCTCTAATATTTTCTGAACCGCCTACTCTCCGACTTTTCGTATTCGAAATAATCACCTCTGAAGTTTATTTTCCCAAACATTCTGCAGCCTATAGCTCCGAAAGTACTGATTAATCGACACCCGTTTTTATCAACTTTTTGGTTTCATCTTAGGTACTCAGCCTTCAAATTTTTGTACGCATTAACAGAACACCCTGTATATATCGTCAAGCGGATTTTAGCACAACAATGCACAGATAATTGTAAATAGACTTTAATTAATTTTGAGTCTAAAAAGAACTCCCTCGTGATCCCCAGGTTGAGAAACCCTGATCCAGCGTATACATAAAAGTCGGGAGCTTTATTATACATGATTTTGCCGAATAAGCTTGTGTATAGCGTTACACAACATAGTGCGCGTAAACATGGGTTCGAGTCCGTGGGGGACTATTGAAGAGAGTGGTTCGGAACAGAATTTATCCAAAAATATATGTCCCATCGTTAGAAGCTCAGCTGCTTGTTTAGTCGTTCGAAGCAATTATTATTGATAATGTTTAAAAATAGTTTTTGTCTTTGCGTACTGGCTTTATTCTATTCTTCATTATATAAACATTTGCAAATAAATTCAACCACAATTTGTCTTATTTTGAATGTAAACGCCATTTACAATTAGTAGAGAACGAAATTTAACGTTCCGACTTAGCTGGAAAAGTAAAAAAAAAAAAAAAAAAATGTTGGAAAATATGGGGTTCCATCCCATACTCATCAGCATCAAAAGTACAATAACTAAGATCCTGAAAGACTTCGGCCACGAAGAGTGCGCTGGACAGTATTCAATGTAGACAAGTTCTATACCGCTAACATTATTGCAAGTTCATGTAGGTTTTTTTCTTCTCTTATTCCACAGAAGTTGAAAATGTGGAGATAATTTTGATGCTAGATGACTTCGGTCAGTAAGTCCGATCCGAAAATTTACAAACAGCTACACTTTCCCGTAATATAGACATATGATGACGAATCAAATTCAATCCTGAGGCACTTCCTAGAGAAGGAAATCTTATGATTGTAGGTTCGACTCGCCTGCAAGTGACGACTTTTTATACTTACAATAAAAGGTGTCAAAAGTTAAAATTTTGGGTTACGTTCAACTTGCCATATTGCACGAAGTGTATTAGAACTTTTAATTTAAGTTTTAACTTCTCCACTTGCTAATGACATTTCTCTGTGATGTTAGCTTCGTTCAGGTTGGTTTACGTTAAAATAAAAGACAATAAATGATCTATTTTAACGTGGCAATACTTACCCTGAGCTGGATTTGTTCCTAAAACTGCCATAATATATTCATTTCATAATTCGACATGACAAAAAGGACATGCATACAGTGTGTTTACTTACCACACAATACATACTGACAAAATGTAACACATACACTCAACGTTACATTTTCCTCGCAATGAACTTCGTAATTCATGGCTGCTCTCTTTCGTTGAAAAGATGGAGTAGGGGAAACCCATTGGACATTTCAGTACGATAGCAAGCCAATATAGGTTCAAATCCTGTTCAAGCTAAAGATTTTTTTACAAAGCGATCGTGAATAGTCTAATCATCATTTCTCATACAAAACGAAGAATATTTCCGAATTTAGAATGAAGCACCTGAGTCGCTATAGAGAAGAAGACGATTTACTAATGTTGGTTGGAAAAGTCCAAATCAAGACTCAAGGGGTTAAAAGGACAGTTGCGAACTAGTCATTGATCAGAAGTATCCTCTTTCATGTTATTATTCTTAGAAAGAAACACTATAGCATTTGTTAAGCACGTTTTGGATAGAGGCAAGTGTGGAGTATCGCTATCGTGCTGGACTTTTAATTTGAAAACCTGGGTTCGATTCTCCAGTAGCCAGTTTCTTTTTCGCATACACTGAAGTATTTAAACAGAGATTCATCTCCGTTGTGGAGAACTTACGAAGCATCATTGGTCAGAATCCGAGTAAACAGTGTGTGTGCTGTTTAGCATAATGTAGTTTTCATGTTTTTCATTTGTCTTTCTCTCTTCCTCTCTTTCTTGATGTATTGTTATCGTGCCTTTGCTGCGTCTTTCGCTTCTATCTATTTATCTTTATTTTTCTCTTACTATACACACGCTCCCTCTGTTTGTGCGTGTTCCAGTGATAAATATGGGCCACTTTCGATGACCCGGTGATAGGGCCTGACCAAAACATAAGTGGCCCGGTAACCCGATTGACCCGGTCTGGATAATCTATTTAACTGGGAATTTCGGCGTCGTATTTTTCGTTATCTCGGGTTAACATCTCCGATCCTGGTCATCCCTGAAACAAACGCTTTTCAAAGGCAATGAAATAATTAAAATATCTCCTTCATCCTCCGGGTTATCAGATCTAAATCGAATCAGCGGGTCAGAATGGGTTCGAATTTTACACCCGATGACACAGTACAAAACTTGACCAGTATCCCCCGACAGTCGGTGATCCGTTTCAGCTCTGCCGTTTCCATTACATCTGTGCGCATTGTTATAAACACTAGTTCATTAGTGTTGTAATTATTAGAATGTTATATTCCAATAGGTGGAATATAGACTGGCATGTCTAGAACAGATAAATTTTAAGACATGAGTAGAAAATGGCCCCCTTTTTTGCTATTTCAAGAGAAGAATTATTTTTATATTATTTTGGCACCAAATTCGTTTCCATTCTATAATTAATAAACATACTATTACATGTGTTTCTTTTTTCACGTTTACAATGTGGAACATGTAAGGTTTACTATGCCTATAGGAACATGTTAATTTTGCTTTTGAACATTTGTAACTTTTCATTTTGATACAGTTTGGAATTATAATCTTAGTTCTCTGTGATAGAAATTAAGCAGAAAAATTATCATTTATGCATTTTCTTTTTATGTTGAATTTGCATTAGTACTCTGGAATAGAAGGTATGACCTACGGTATTTACTGGGTTTATTTTACAATCAGTGATTCCGCCAGACCCCGGCCCCTGTGGAGTGTCAGCCGCAAATCCTCGAGACTAGCTCAAACTTTAACTTTTTGCGGACAAAAGTTGATATAAACCGTGCAAAACTCTACGTCCACCCTCCCAATTTTTACTTTACATCACCCGAACTGAAAATCCTGGCAGCATCCTTGATTAGAAAGTATTCTGAACCAGTATGTTTAATAAGCCCTATCGAATTTGGAAACGAACCCCGCGCAAACAAAGCATGTGTGTTACACTTTTGACATTATCCTAGATGTGTCTCAAAAATCTGGAGTTTCACTGGAAACCATGAGTATTTAATCTGACCACCAAGTTTGTTCTCCATTTTGAAATTGACTTAATGGATTTATTAAACATCCTTTATGTATTCCAATAGCCCTGAAAAAATATAAAATCCAAAAGTCACTTCTCTCTTCCTGTTTGTGGGAACTGAACTTTATACTGTGGGAACTGAATTTAATATTTTTTACTACGTTTAAATTCCATATTTTTATCTGTACTTCTTCTTCTTTTCTCTCCTCTTTTCTATTTCTCTGTCTCTCTCATTTATCTGTCTCTATCTAACAGACATCCATCGGTTTCAATGTTTCATTGTATGTTTCAATTTCTCCCTCCATCAACTCGTCTCGCTTCTATTCTTTCATTTTATCGATACTAATACATGTCTATTTGGTAAAAAAAACGTGCTCATGATTTTTGCTGATTTTAGTATGGACGAGACAAAGGAAGGAGAAAGAGGGGGTCTGTTTACCGGACACGATTATGGGATAAGAAGGTGCCATTTGAGTTGCCTAGCTGTACGGCGTTCGCTGTCGCAATTTTTTGATGCGAAGTGTACCACTGAGCTACGGTGGCTTGGTATCATAATAACGACGTCCGAATACTGGGTCTGTGAATCTGCGACCGAAATCGCAAGAATCCATTTTACCGGATATCCGAAACATTGAAGATCCGGATTTCAGATCGAAGTATCAGATCTTCGGGTCCGGATTTCAGGTATCCGGATCCGAGTTTCAGATCTTCGGTTCCGGATCCGAGTTTCGGATCTTCGAATCCGGATCCGAGTGTCCGATATCTACCATAAAATTCATTTTACCTTTTCCCCGCAGTCACATTTCATTTGTTATTTATTCCATGTTGTTATCTATTTTCCATTTTTGGTATTTCGATATCTTGTTCGCGCTGTAACTCGTACTTTTACAAATTAGGGAGTTGAAGCTTGGCAAACAGTTTAAGCCCATAGTGTAATAGACACCTACAGATGTTGATAAAATATGAGGGTTATATTCTGTGTATGTTTTATAAAAAAGAATATTCCATATTTTTTGAAACTTGACAAGTAAACTTTCTATATGATATTTAAGCATATAGAATGTTGTCGACTTCGAAAAATATATAATGTTAATTTTTCATGGGTCTAGGAAGTTTTTCTGCAGGACGATTCGATGAACTAAAACTTGGGTGCAAGAAATTAATGGAGGTCGCTTCCATAATCTTGATAAATAAGTAAATACTTAGTTGACATAATATTATAGCCTTATTCAAGTTTTCTTAATATCAGTAATTTATTAAGCAGTAAATATTACGTACCCCGAAATAGTAAATATTCAATTTTCAAAGTGTAGATTTCTAAGCAGAGTAAGAATGTTAAATGAGTCTCACAAGGAAATTAAAGGCAGTGGGAAATGTTATAGAAAATCCTTCAAATAGGGTAACTAGGGTAGAGATGCCCCACTGTTGGTTGACAGTGATTTGAACAATGAAAATCAAGTAACATAATAGCTTTAATAAGTGAAATATGTAGGATGACATTTATACTAAACATTACAGTTGCTAATTTAGCTTATTAATATTATATCAATGTAGTATTCACAACCATTGGAAAAGGGCGTCTTTGACCAGTGTGGGTAAAAAAAAAAGGAAAACGTCGAGGTAAGCTAAATTGGTACACAGTGTTACATCATCTTTGACGTGTGCATAGTTCTATTGAGGGGTGCTCCGTTTCTTTATGCGTTTCCGAGTTGCGTCGGACACAATTGAGACAGACATTCTGAAAAACTTTATAAGTTTCATGGAGTCATTTCTCGCACACAATACTGTATCCAGTTTCTCTCTTTGGTCTGATGGTTGTACTCATTCAGCATATTTTATTTAAAACGGGCAATTTTAAATGTTTACATCAATAGCCCCTCTACCGAACAAAATCATGGCTGCTTGACTGGTGTGTCACGCTAATGATAAACACACAATTTCAGCACATTGTTGCTGTGCTAGTGGCATTAACCGTCGTATACTGTTGTAAAACACCTGCACCTGTTCTAAACCCTACATGTAATCACTAATTCCCGTAAAAGTCTTCTTCAAATCTGTAGCCTTCCTTATTGACTATCATTACTACTTACAACACGATACTATAAAAACAATTAATGTCAAATATATATTTAGGGATCAACTTGCACTTTGCGGGGACAGTGTATAAATGCATACAAGACAGAAACTGGACTGTCTCTGTCTGTGACTTACCACCTGACACCTGTGACCACTTGACCACTGCGGTCGCCTATTACTCTATACTGCCACTGATTACAGATAAATGAATAGTTCGTTGAATGTATGGCAGTTCGGAGAATAACTCTGACTCCTGTTCTTATGCAACCACGCATTAAGAAAATCACTCGGCGTATTAAAAATAACACGTACCATGGCCATCTTGATGAGATATTTCAAAATTAACCTAATGGGACATCCATGGGATACCTCAGAGAAGTCCCATACCTTAATGATTAAGAATATCCTTTTCCTTTTATTTCTGGTCTACTGGAGTTACCTTGAACGTCCACGGGATATATCGGGAATATAGAATGTCGTATAAATGTTCTGTTAATACCCCAATGAACATGTCCTAGGGTAACCCGTTGACAGGACCAAGGCGACCATTTGGATATCCCTTGGACGTCCAGGACAGGGCGTCTCTTAGATGTCCATAGGACATCAGTGTGATATATTGGTTATAGGAGAACGATTCCCAAAGACCAATTTTAGCATTTCACCATTGTTCATAAGAACATCTCTTTTCTTGAAAAACAAGGACTGTGTTGTCGTGTACAGAATACAATGTAGACAGTCAACTAGAGAATAAGCAAGTAGTTACATAATTTCCTAGATGGGCACTCCACCTTGCTCAGCTCCTCAACCCCACCTGCCGAATAACGAGTATCTTCATTGCCACAGAGTTAGTTAATCAATTGATTGCTCCTAAAAGTACTTCCTGTTCAGGAATGAAAAAACACTAAAACCACAACAAACATAAAAAGTGTATTAAAATTATAAACATTTTTATTCATGACTATGTACAAACAAGGAAAAACCGTTAAAACAGAATGCCTCCTTGACAAACAATTACAAGTTAATTTATTTCTCCACTCACCATCAAAACCATGACTTTTCCAACACATGAATCCCACGGGTGAAGGTTTGTCAATGCTGGAAATCCGATAATTGCTCTTGAAACACGTCTGTATTTTCTGGACTTAAAGGATACAAGGTCATAACTCCCTCTAGTGAGAAATAAAACAACAACAAAAGACAAGAAAGGAAGGAGAAAGAAAAAAAAGAAGAGACAATTGCAAAAAATAAAAAAAGAAGTCGAAGATACGAGAAATGATTGCAGTTCGCCTGCGTCCCTCGTTTGATACTGAAGGTGAACTTCATTCTGTTAGCAGTCGGTGTTGAATTTGGGGGGAAAAAGCGAGAGTGAATGTTTTACGTCTTGGAAATTAGCCGAAAGAAGACTTCATTTAATATGGCTATTAGAAGGTAGGATACATTTAATATAATTATTTTAGTTTGCTTTTATTTAACTTTGCTTAACTATACTAATTACTTTAATTAAGTGTTGAAATATCTCAGCAGTAGCTCAAATGTCATAGTCTATTCTCGCCATTTGATCTCCTTTTTGGTTTTGTCATGTTTTTGATAAGGTTTGCTACAGAGAAATGTTTTATTCGTTATCAATACGCTCTGTGCAATACTACACTATATGGAAGAACCATTTTCAATGTGTTCTTTTTTTTATTTATACGAAGATAAATATTAAGAAAGGACTTCACGTGTATAAGAAAACCAGATTTTTTTGTTTCGGTTGTAGGATTAATTCAGTTTCTTCAAGGTGACCGACCAAGCACCTGACGTTAAGCGATTTCAGGGACATCGGCCATGTGCTTCCTGTTATTCGAATAAAGGAACCATAAATTAATTAAAATAGTGTCCTAATTTTCAGATTCATAACCATTTGCATAGTGAAAAAAAAAATAATATTAAGTGCGGTGGTTCAGAAATTGCTTTTTATATGTATCTCTGAACAGCGTTATATCTTGTTAGCTCTTAACTATACTAGTCTGAAATTATAAGACTGACTTTCCTCTGCCAGTGAAAGCAAGGGAGGAAATAATAGGCGAAAATTTCAATTCTAGGTACTATCCGGCATTCGATCTACAGATATTGAGATCTTAAAGTAAAACAATGTTGAGCCTGGTTCCGGAGGCTAACTTAACTCCCCAAGCGCCTAGTTACTTAATTGGCAGTAACCTAAGCCGCCCACCAAGGTAGCCGCATGGTCTGAGGCGTTATACCAGCGTTTCTATAAGGTCGTGGGTTCGAATTCCGCCTGAGATATCGGTGTTTGTAGATTTTAATAAACTTATTTGATCGTGACGGACCGAAGTCAATGTTACTAAAATGGTCCATACAAAATAAAGTTGACCAAAGAAACCTAAGCCGTTTCGTTAACACGTACTTGCAACTATGACAGGGTAAAGCAACACCGTGATAGATAAAGGGGAATATTTTTAAAAAGCACTTGGTGGAGCAAATGTCTGTGTTATCTGCTATCACGAATCCCATTTCCAGTAACAATCAATTTCGATGCTGTTTTCTGAAAGCATGCGCAACCGCAATGTTTTCCTCGAGGTCTTGCTTTCAATTGTTAGCTACAAATTAAATAGGCTAACAAGGAGACATATCGATACTAAGCTACCCTAAAATGTTTCTAGGAGAATCTACGTCCCATAGAGAGGTAATATACAAGATAAAAGAAATTTTAAAAAAAACTTTTTAAAAACATGTTTTTCTTTAAAAAAAAAAAAAAAAAAAAATAAGACAATTCGTACTAGAAAGTAAAATATAATTTTGTTTTCAATAAAATTACTTTTAAAAAATCTATTTATGCATGACTAAAAAGAAAAGCATGTGCGCACTCTCATATACAATCACTTTATAAATTATTCAATTAGCGCGCACTATGGTTTTCTTTTTAGTCATGCATAAATATATTTTTAAAAGTAATTTTCTTGAAAACAAAATTATTTTTTACTTTTTGGTACGAATTGTTTTATTTGTTTGTTTGTTTTTAAAAAGTTTTTTTTTCGAGTTATCTCGGTGACTGGATAGTTTCTTCTTACCCTATCCTATCTATTGTAAGCTGATGTCTTGCCACTCAAATCATAAAGTATTTTGCAACCAGTCATACGCAACATCGTTGCGGGCTAGTACTTATTTTAGAATAAAGAAGTTCTTACTAAAACAAAAACAAAAAAAAAAACATGCTTTTAAAATATATTACAAATATATAGACATATGAAAGTAATAATGGAATATTGTATTCCTACCCGATTACGTAGCTGTGCAAACTTCCATCACTGAATGACGTCGGGAAATGAGTTAAATTAAGGTTGCAAGATTTGAGGACACGATGAACCATAGTGAGTTAAAGAAAAGCATGTTAAAATACTGCTTATATTAACTGCAAAGTATCGAGATAGGGGCTGGAATATTAGTCGAAGTGTACAAACAAGTGAAGCGGATCCCAGTCGGAGGACTGTGCATATAAGCTACTACTAAGATTCAGCAGCGATCATCCTAATTAACTAACTCTATGGCTTATGGAACTCGCAAGTTCATCGCCGCAGTAACAAACGTTCGCCATTGAATTCTATCCTGGGCAATATCAAGCCAGTTTTCATCACAAACACCTACTTCTCGAAGATCTCTTCTAATATTCTCCTCCCAACGACGTCCCGGTCTTCCCAATGGCCTCTTTCCATCCGGTCTTCCAACCAGGATATAATATAATCTTAGTTTTTCCCCCATCCCAGCTACATGGCCTGCCCACCTTAGTCGTCGCAATTTCATTATTTTTACAACATCTGGTGAATCGTACAGTCGGTGGAGTTCTTCATTATGCAGTCTCCTCCACTCTCCAGTCATCTCGTCCCGTTTCGGCCCGTATATCTTTCTCAAAACCTTATTTTCAAATACACGTAATTTATATTCATCTGCTAGGGTCGTACTCCAACTTTCGCAACCGTAAAGTATTACCGGCAGAACAACCGTTCTGTATATTTTTAACTTATGAGTATATATATATATATATATATATATATATATA
>JAGDQP010005451.1:0-22500 GCA_022664845.1 Lepisma saccharinum | reverse complement strand
AGTATATGACTGTTCCCACGTATTTAATTCAAGCAGAGCATTTTTTAAAGTAGAAAAGGATAAATGTAATATTCCTTTAAAATTAAAAAAAAAAAGAAGTGATATCTATAGCTAGGGTTTTACTGCGAAGAAGGTTAATCATTAACACGTTTTTGATTTTACTGCGAGGAATGCCTCGTGAAAAAAGACACGATACGTTTGCTACAGTGTAAAGATTTATACCTAACTCCTTGCCGTTCTCGGTCCACCAATGAACTGTATACTGTTCACAGTGTAAAAGCAATATAAACACTCAAAATGGCGGTGCGTTCAGTGACAAGCAAGTGACGTTACTCCTGTTACTGGATTATAGAATATCCAACTAAGGCTTAACCTTCATCCACAAAAGTACGTAACCTCAAAATTGCCTGTTTATGTTACACTTTGATTAGAAAATGACCGAGTTTTTAGCGTAAAATAAGTTGAACGTTCACAAACAAATCACTCTGGCCAGTTTCAACCCATTTTCAGTTAACGTTAAGCTGTTACAAAGAAATTGTTAAACTTTAAAATGGACTTAATTTTACCAATATTTCCACTAAAAGGTTTACACTATATCCACATTTAAGAGTAAATACAACAAAACGCTAATTTTCGACTTTTATTTCTCCATAAAGCGGAGTAACTTGCATCCATTTCGTGTTTCCACTTTTTACAGTGCAGTTCCCACCCACGAAATTCGAGATTCGCCCCTGTAAACTGAATGAATGATACAGGTTTGAACTCGTCTTGCCGAGACCTTTTCAACGACACCTCAATCACTTCCTGGCCCTAGTGGTTTAAAAGTTGAAATGACCCCCCTTATAAACTCGGGATTCGCTCCTGTTATCCCGTTTAATGATACTGGTTTGAATTCGTCTTGCCGAGGCTTTACCAATGACACCTTAACTACTTTCCTAGTCCAAGTAATTCCAGATTCAAATTGGTCGCCTTATCTCTGGATCCGCCCCTGGATGAATTATACGGGTTACAACTCGTATTGCCGAGACCTTTCCTACGACACATCACCTTCCTAGTCCTAGCAGTTCCTGAGTTGAAAGTTGTCAACAGACGGATCGAGCCTTGCTGCCGAAGAATAAAATGTATTTTTAAAGATTCAATCAACAACAATGAAACATTGCCGAGTTATAGCGTCATCTCCTACAAGGTAAGTACTCCTCACTAGAGGTATATTTAGGGGGTCTGTACCCCCAAAAGTTCAGATTTGTTTGTGAAGTCCATACAATTTTGCCTATTTTTTTAAAAAAAATGAATTTCGGGGGTCCACATCCCTAAATACATTCCTGGGGAGGAGTGCTGCGGTGTGGGAGATGACGCTACAACTCGGCAGTGTTTGATTCGAGGACGAAAGTGAAACAGGAGTTACTTAGTTGTTGATTGAATCATTAAAATAATAACTTTTTGTTCACTTCGCACCAATATTCCAGGTTCTTTCTCGCTACCTTGCATTTAAAATGGGCATCTAATTTTTTGTATATTACCTCTCTATAAAACGTATGTAGATTCTTGTGGAAAAAATTCAGAGTAGGCTTCGATATGATCTCATTAAAGGTCTCCGCCAGTGCAGATTTGATTTATGGGCGGTAACCTAAGGCAAACTTCAAACTAATGTAGACAATAACCTAAGCCAAACTAATTTAACAATTTATCTAAGACCATAATTTTTACAGGGTGTTGCAAAATAACATCGACAAAAACACCTCACAAGATTTCTGACATGAAAATAAGAGGGCGCACAAATTCATCGTTTCGACGCTAGAGGCTGCTGAAACTGTGGGAAAATGAGCGTGGGTTTATATCATATAGAATGTCAGTATTAAGACACTGGCTAGTGACTGTAACTATTAAAGGGAAGTGATATATAAAGGCTCTGCATCGCAGTGATTTTAATTTTTAGAATAATACGAAAACAAAGCCGAATATTGCAATTGTAAACTCGTAGCGCTGTCGCAATTTTATAAATAAATTAAATAAACTTACACGTCTGTTAAGAGCTACAAGCTTTATATGGGAAATTTGTTAGCAGCGTACGCAAGTCCTAATTTCTATGATGTCAAGTTATCATGTAAAACAATCAGATTCAGATGATTGGTTGATTGAATTATTTATTAACGTCCTGAAGGTGCTGGTAGGCTTCTATGAAAGGAATTTACTGTTTTTTGTTAAAATGGATTCCGAACCACTCCGCTCAATGAAGCTGCACGGGACTTGAACCTGTGATTATGTCCACAGAAAGCGAGTGTGCATCTCAACCAACTAGGGTTCTGTGCTGTTGACTGACTCTACAAAACAACACATTAAATAAATATGATTGTATTATAATTTATTATACGTACAGGAAAAATGTTGTATTTCAGTTTATTGTTAGTCTTTGGGCATCTATGACTCAGGCGGGATAGAGCACGGGAAAGCATGCGGCAAGGGGTCAGCAGGGTCTAAGTTAAAGAGGTACCATGCCGACCTGGTATGACTGAGGAAACACTCTGGAAAATCCTCAGTCATATAATCAGCCGCTAGTATCGAATCCAGGACCTCTCAAATTCGATGCAAACGCTCTACCAACGGATCTACAGTGGGAAGCCTAGCGAGTAGAGACTGACCAGCGGCCAATCAGACTTAATTAAACATGTCAGTGGAGAAGAAGAAAACGCTTTATTTAAATTGAATCAATAACCATTAGGCAGTCATAATACTACTAGCTACGATTAGATCTCCAAGTGAAGTACAAATTTATTAAGTTATTATTACTGTATTTTTAATTTTCTTATTGTTTGAAAATTTAGATCCTTTTCACCTCTTTCACCAAGGTGCGTTTTTACGTTGAAATAGCATAAATTGCGATACACCGTAATGCATAGACCGATTCACACGGATCCGTTCGGGCGTACTAAACTTCGGACATATCTGCTAGAAATTTCCGAGTCTTATAGATTTCGTTTGGCCGGATTGAACAATAGCGGACCACAATGTACACTGAATGTCTTCACATGATCCACGTTCCTAATTGTCCGATACACTTTACTGTTGTGGTCAATATTTTCCAGTTATAGGAGGGCCGCGGTGGCTCAGTGATAGAGCGCTCACCTCTGGTGCTTGAGGTCCTCGATTCGATGCCAGATGTGCTTTGTGATGGACAAACACCATGTGCGCGAGTTTTCTCGGGATTCTTTCGTTTCCTCCCACTTACTTCGTTCCAACAATACTTACATCATCATAGATCCAGCCTGAGCTAAAAATTGTCTAAATCTCTTAAAATAAGAAATCAAGTTCTTATCTGCTTTTCCAGTTACATTTATTAGCACAGCGCTTCCTTGCTTTTTCTGTTGGAAGTCCTTCGATGTAACCTTCAATTCTTATTGAAAAAAATAACCCAATAAAATTATGTTATTGACACACAAATGAAAAATAATAGCATAAACTCGAGAAATATGAACAAACTGTCGTCATGTTGATTTCTGGTGCGCAATGGGAATGGATGCAGTACACTTCCGTACAGCACATATCCGTACAGAATTAAATCTTATATTTTTTCATTTCCGGACAGCTTACAATAACATAAGATGACATGTGCCTGTTTCCAGATAATATCGGCACTTTTCCGTACATATCTGGATGAGTACTTTATCAGATTTATACTATCTTTCGTTAAAACAGAAATACACTCAAAAGTGTCCCTAGCACAAAACTAGTATATACGCAAACTGGTTTGACCCGAAGGACATGTTGCCATGACAAGAGAGCAAAGCTATGCAACAAAAATACACGAAAAGAAGAGCATTTTCACAAATTTTGTATCTTGAGAAATCTTGCAGAAAGTTTTCAAACTGCTGAACTTTTAATAGGAACTGTCAGTTTAAGTAGGTGAATTGAATTTTATTTATGGCCTTTTGGTATCTTTGGCTCAGGCAGGGATAAGATAGAGGATAAAGAAGCTATCACCAGGGCTTTCTTATCATCCTGATATTCGTCTGGTGGAACTGAGGGTAACACTGGAAAACCTCATTTAAAAAAAAAATCTTTGTCATTTTCATGTTGTATCTTCAAGGGATTACAACAACCTTGAAATGATAGCTTTTCGCGTTGTCGGAACCCCGGACAGCGAAACCTTTATTAATCATGAATGGCTATAGCTATAGAATACAGCGATGAAATGACGATGTAACTAATGTAAATGATACATTAGGTCCATACTGTATGCACTGAGATGCTCTTTCCTTAACAAAAAAAGTTTGTTAGAGTAAAAGAAGAGTTGAAGGTTCTCTGCTTATTCAAGCGTCTTAAATCCTCTCTAAACAATTGTCAACTTGGATTCCTCTTCAACATTTGAGATGCAATATTTATGACAGAAGGAACATTTTATTGGGATAGCTCCTTCTTTTCACATTCACTGGGAGCACTATTAATTAATTTTAAGTGACATTTAAAAGAAAGTAATGTTGATATACATGTTAATTATGCAAGTTGTATTAACTACTGGCTACTCAAACAACACGATGCTACAGAGGATAGCCCACTCGCTTTCCGTGCTCATCATCATCATGGGTTCAATTCCCGCCGATGTACATTGAAGGGAGCGTTAGGAGACTACTTTACCGAAAACTGTAGGACTACTTAAAAGTTTAACAGTTCATTTAAGGTGTTAATAAAAATTCAATCAATAAAGGTTACGGAATCACTCATTATATCAAACCAAGTTGTCTGGAGATGACGCAGTGGAATGTAGAACTGACAAGAGACACTATCAACAAATTCACGCCGAAAACAGTTTTAGACCCACTTGAAAGAGATCATAACGCAATACATGATACTTCATACGCAGATATTAGCTGTTCAACCGACAAACTTAAGAAGATTTAAAAATCAAAAGTTTGATTTTGCTGTCATTTCTAACGTGGATTCGACAGCCAAACTTGGCAGGTGAATTCCTGACCTGAAAATTAAATTTTATCTTCATAATTTGACTAATTCTGCTTCATTTTTGAGTTGCAGAGGTTATAATTTGAAGCTCAAAATCTTTTTATAATCTATATATACCGTAATGTTCCCTTCCAGGATGCGCCTTAATTGCCTCCGCAACGCTCAGTTTATCTGAGTCAGGCGCCGTTACTCAATAATTTGTTCTTTGGTAGGTAGAGCAGGCAGGGCAATAAAAGGATCGATGTTTGGATTTTCCCTTCACCTTTTATTAAAAATGCAAGTCAGACAAGTTAATAAAAAGAGTCTCCCGTACAAAACTATGGAGGTCTAAATTTCAGGTACAAAGTATCTCAATTACTTTCTCTATGTAAGTTTTCTTTGGTTGCGGTTGACGTTGGCCCAAGCAACGGATTGCTGCCTGGCAGAGAAAGGATGCTCTCAGCCCCGTATCGGGATCGAGCTGTAGTGGTTGGTGTTCGGAAAGTCTAATCCCGTAGTAGATCTGAACTTCGGGAGTTTTGCCTATCCTGTAGCAGATTAGGTGGTAAGATAGGATTGCCTACCCCGTAGCATGTACGACCAAGGTGAGGGAAAAGGAGGAGAGTTGACTTTACCCGTAGCAGAATAGTGCCGCTTGTGGTGGCCCGACGCTTTTTATACCAGAGCTTCTGTCCCAGGAGTGCTGAATCTGCACTTCTAGATGTCTGCGTCGTCGGTTGTCTTAGGTCGCTGTTGTCGGTTTCCTCCGTTTTCCACTATTGTTTGTAAACACTTAGCACTGTTTTACGCATACTACGATAGCACGTGTTTTTACACATACTTACGTTGCATAATTCACGTTACTTTACACCCCCCATGGGGTTGTAAGAAATTCCACAAGGCATTTTTTTTCTCACTAACACACTGCACATAAATTGAATATAAGCGCTAAAAATGCAATGCGGTCCCCACTACCACTATCACTTATATAATATAGAAAATTGGTTATTGATGATCGTTTTTGTGTTGAATTCTCCGTTATTATCTTCATTTGTAAGTTGGATCGTGAGTCGAAATGCAGTCATCTCCATCAAACGCGAAGTGACGGATAATTTGCTATTGAATATTGTTAATATTTATACACTAAATCGCCGATAGTACTCTTGGTCTTTGATGAGAGTTCGGATATACTCTCGGGAAAGGCGTGTTGTCAGTGATGACTGTTGTGTCCACTATGGGAATTGCTTCCACTTGAGTTCATAGAGCTTGTCTCTTTCTTCGGCGGCACACATACACAAACAAAATAAAACAGGCGAGAAAAATAAAGGTGGCGACTACGTGAAGAGGCGTTAGCACTGTGATTAACATTGTACTGAATAAGTAAATATGTTCACTTATTTTATAGTTTGGTCCTTCGATATAAGAGGTAAATCACACAAATCACTTTCAAAATGGGATTAATATAAATATAGTTAAAGCTAATGTTGCCTATGGAAGCATAGCGTGAAGGTACAGATCGGAAAAGTGGCTGGGCAGCTTATTGGCTTCGGGTTTCACTAATTTCTGAGAGAAGTGACTGTCTTCTGCAAAGATTGCAGGTGAAAAGTAAAAATAAAGTCGAAAATATCCTATAAGGTATGCATTTCTGTAGTGAAGGTTGCCCTCTTTGTAAATTTAAGCTGTCCGTCATTATTGTCTGGAACTCGTATTGAACAAAATATGTAAAGGAGGAGCTAATATTATTCTTTAAGATAACCCGGTTTCTTTCGTTTATAATTTTAACTTCGTTCCTGGTATTTATGTGAAGTCCTACTGTAGTGTAAGTATAAAATTCTTCAATGGTTGATAGCGTTGGTCAGATTTGGCAATTACTAGTTTCATTTTGAAAGACTAAATTATAAAGACCGTTTCAGTTTCTTGTCAATGCACTTGTGATTGGACTTTACAAATAAGGAACATTTGGTGTTGGTGGCATAGGGAAATGGCCATTTCAAACATTCCATGTTCCGTTTTTACGGCTAGCTCCGGGGTTTTTACCTGGAGGTATGCAGAAGCCGCCAGGAATCCATTATTAAAGTTTTTTTATAGTGTATGTTAGTCATGTCGATTTATAATAAAAACCTGTATTATTATATCTAACTTAGCAGAATTTGGATCAAAGGAGAGAAGAAAGGCCTTAGAGCACTGATAGAATAGGCTTAAATCTTGGTTGACTAGTGAATTTTTAAGATTTGGATTATTTTGAATCATTGCTTTTGCCAATTCAGTATCACTGTATTTTCTAACAGGCTTTCGATAATTGCATCAAACTGCTGTTCAAGGATTTGAAAATTTAATAAAGTGATAAGAAAACGTTCATTAGTTGCTGTAGTACATAACAGCTGTAATATTTCATGATAGACTTTCGTTTTTAATTTTTCCACAGCTATTGTAAAATTAGTTACTCTATGTGTCAATTTAAAATTGCTCTCTTTGATTTGCTCGTTTAGGTAAGCGTTTTGTTCCTGCATTTGGGTTATTGTAGTTTTTAGTTTATGTACCTCATATAGAGGCTGCTGGTTGCGAAACTGGCTAAATCCATCGATAAGCTGGAAAGCACACGTTTTGGGCGCATCGAGCAGCCTAACTTAAAATCGCAGGGTATGATGTTACGAATCTTGTCACTAAAATGTTGCTCTTTTTGATGTAATATTTCAATTAGGTTTTCATAGCCGCTGCAGGATGTATTCTGTAAATGCACAGCCGTGAAATCTAGATGTAACCTATATTGTAGATATTCCACATCTTCATACTGGATCATTGCTTTAAACTTGGCGATGGAGATGCCCAGTTGCTGGAATACTGTTTTGTTTCTGCTATGCCGTGTAGGTTGAGTAGTAGTGAAAATATGACGATCGATTTCACTAGCTGAGTTGTTTGAACCATGATCATTGGCTTCCTACGAGAAAAAGATACTGACTTCTTTAAACTATTCATATTAGTCTAAAATGCAAGTTAAAGTGAGTGCTGTTATAGAAAATTCTTATGTTAAAATGAATTATAATTGAGTTAGCTGCTATACTTGAAGAAAAAAAAATGCTGTCTTTCTGTCGCTCTCTTTTGCTATGCATGATTTCCATATAACGAGTGTATGGGCGCGTATTCGCCTTAAACTTGTTAAGAAGAGACAATCCCTTCTTACTGCTTTTCGTCTTTACCAATGATGTGGACGCTGTCGTTCTGTTCTCCTTCAGTCTTCCCTTCTGAATGTTCATATTGTTTCGTGTCTTCAGCATGGTATGGCTTTAGCCTGTCTGTAGAGATGTCTTGGACCTTCTCTAGGAACTTGTCTGGCATCTATACTTTGTATAGTTTGGGGTTAATATTCTCCAGTATGATACCGAGGCCTTCATAGACTTGTGTCCATACTTCTGATATTCCTGGCTTGCGGTACGGGTAGAAGATTAATACTGCATCTCCCTTCCCAAATTAGTATTGCGAGTGTCTTGCATCGAAGTACTTTTTTGTTGCTTGTAGGCTTTTTGTAAATTAGTTCTTACGTTCTTTCTTATCTGCAAACGAGTTTCTCTGTCCATTTGCGTGTAAGGTATTGTCCCAACCTTGCAATCGGCTGGAGTTCTGCCATCGTATCCACATAAAAGAAAGTGGGCTGTGAATTTGGCGTTACTTTGAACCATTGTGTTTACCACAAAGACTATGAATGGCAGTAGCCTTGACCTTTGGGTTATTTTTTTATATAAAATTTTTGGTTTTGCTGGAGTATTTTATTAAAAATTTCTACGAAGCCAATAGAATTATGGTTATATGCTGGTGTCAATCTAAACTCAGTCATATTTGGCTGCCAAGGCTTGCATCCTCTTTGCCATGTGTACTGGGTGTCTATCGAGAGAAAGATAATGGAATGCGCCAAACTTGAGCATGATATCTTCTAAGAATTCTGTTAGTGTGTCCGCATTTACTGAATGGACTATTTTTGTTACTATGTAACAAGTGGCTGCTTCCACGCACACATACAGGTAGCTTCTCTTTCCATCTTCTGTTTGAAATCAACTCAGGGTGTCAAAGAAAATATGCTCGGCTATCTTACCGATTGGGTGATGTAGAAGTTCTGGTTGTCTTTTGTTAGGTAGTTTTTCATCTTTTGACACTCAGTACAATGCTTTATTCGGTGTGAAAGATAGGCTTTCATCGATGGTAAGTAGTATTTCCTTAATGCAGTTCTGTATGTTTTTGTGAACCCGGCGTGAGCTACCGTGGGGTGTTTATGAATGTACTGAAACCAATCATTTGCTAATGTTTTAGGTATGCACAATAAATACAAAATGCCAATTTCTGGGTGTTTTTGTGTCCGGGTTTTAAGCAGTAGTATTTTAAAGATCTTAACGTTGAGCTGTTTGCCGTGACGTGGCCTTCTAGAGCCGCAACGATATCCATATATGCTGCATCTTTTCGTTGGTGTTCCTTTATTTTTTTTGTTGGCAAAAATTCTTGTGTTTGGAGAGGTTTCTTCTAGTGAATTGAGGACTTCAAATGGAAAAACATGAAAGTGCCACAAACATCGAAATTGATTTGTTTTGAGGGAATGTATGTAGGTGACAAACTGAAGAAAGTGGTAAACAGTGAGTGCGTAAGATTATAAAATTAGTTGGTACAGATATCGCAAGGTGGCGGTGCTGTTGCATGCGCCGTGTATGTGTCCAGCATTGTAAAGTGAAGAACCATGAATGTGCCACCGCCATGACAGCTTAGAACCATGAATGTACCACCCAGGCATTATCAATGCGTTGGTAAACCATGTAAGTGCCAAACTCCACCAGAAAAAGGTTTTTCTTTAATACTGAACAATTTTGTGTTTGGCACTTACATTGTTCTCCATTTGAACTCCTCAATTGTCTGGAAGGCATAGACGTCTTCTGAATCATTTATATCATCTTTAATTTTATCCCTGTTTGCTGTTGTGGTCTGTTCCTTCTCTTGGTTTCCTTCGCTTTTTTCTTTTTTAATGTCTTCAGGAGATTCTAAACGGCCAATGACATCAGCTGGAAATGTTGCCCCTGGCCGATGCTGGATATCAAAGTTGCAATCAGCCAAAAATATCCGGTATCTGAAAAATTACCCACTCGGTCGTGCTGTGAGTGAAGTGTAGAGAGGTATTTTGCATCGGTATAAAAGGTAAACTTTTTATTCAAAAGAAAGTATCGGAATTTGCGTAGTGCGTAAAGAATCGAGCAAAGTTCTTTAGAACACGTTTGGGTACAGCGCGGACAAAATTCGAAATTTGACACCCTGCCACCTACTTCGGTACAGTGATGTGTCCAGGTTCTGCTAAAATGTAGTCTTAGCCTTTTTCTTCCACCTTGTTACTTATTTTATTTAATTATGGAAGCTGCTACAGACCTTCGAAAAGGGCAAATATCTCAAAAGGGCATGAATACGCACGCCATGATGAGGGCTTGTCAGAAATGTTCAGGTTTTCTCATAGGAGAGACCTCAATAACTCATTTTCCATTATAAGAAAATGCATTGAAAAGATAATCATAATAACTATATTTCTTCCTTACACTTTTATCACATTCAACGTTAGAATGCAAAGATATTGAGTTCCCTATTCCTTATAAAAAACTATATTGAAAATACAGTATCGAATTATTAATTAGCACTAATTTTCAGTTCCATCTCATTTACATTAAAAGGTTCCAAATTTTCTTAAATTTGAAAATAGGTGAAATAATAAAAAAAATCTTTGTTGCAGTTCCCTCTAACCTCAGGCATAGCTACACGATTAGAGATGGCACATTCTTGTAAGACGCCCATCTAGACATGTACGGAAATGTGCTGATGTTATCTGGATGCATGTTCCTGTCATCTTATGTCATTGTAAGCTGTACGGAAATGGAACAGATTTTATCAGATTTTAGCCTGTACGGATCTGTGCCAGATTCGATGGAAATATATTGGAGGAATCTTTCTATCGGATTTGCTGCTGATAGAGTTGTCCAACTTTGAAAGCAAGGTTGCTCATATTTTGATCCCAAACCGGCATATTTAAATGCAATTCTCGAATCTGTACAGTGATCTGTAGATCTTTAAAACCAAACGCTTGCAGAAATGAATTCAGCGCACAGAGTTTAATAAGAATGAGTCAGTATCATATCTTAAAACTGCCAAAAGTGAGATGCATAGCTTTGATCCTGAACGTCTCATATTTCTCAAATATTTAAAAATAACTGATTAGACACTATAAAGAAGAGCTATCGTTTCTTGTATTTCTTTTGTACGCATAAAATGAATAAACTTTTCATCACTTCTGTTCATTACGCTTTAACTGTGAAGAGGTATGAGCAACCAGCTTTTTAAGCTAGAAAATCACAGTAATGATTACATTACTGAACTGCATTTTTAAAATTTATTTAATTTGTAGCCATAATTTTGCTACTATAACGACAATTCAACTGCCAGTATCACTTTTTCTTATACTATCCTTATATCACAAATAACAAAGGGAAAAAGGGCACCTTTTCTTCCCCGCTGTAAAATTTACCAGAACAATATCGTTTCTGAGTTAAAATTATAATAAGAATTTTCTTTAAGGCCTTCATTCACTTTTGGCTGAGGCCGAATGGATGTTGAGGGAAGTATGAGAAGCAGAAGCTACTTTCCTTCCTGAGTGCTGAGATAGATTTGAAATTTGTTTCTAAAGAGTACTTTTCTAAAAATATATTCAATAAGTAAAAGGTATTTTCCGTAAATTGTTTAGCACTATTAGTCGTGAACCAAAAACCATATAGACCTAAATGTGGGGAAGAATCCATTTAACTTGATATTACATAACACATTTAAATTAAATTCTTGAATACTTGACGTAGATGGGATATGTGTTGATAGTTAAGCATTCATCCAATGGTACGCATTTTCAAAATGAACATCTTAGCTCTTTTTACACAGAGTATTGCCATGTGAAGTGTTATATCTACTGTTATTTTGCAGACTTTCCGACTAGCTATTTTCTACAAAACCGTTACAATTTCTTTTGATACTGTTATTATGAATACCTCCATTTCCATTGTTTAGTTCCAGTTTTATTTCTTGAATATTAAAAGAGTGCCAGACAAAGTTATTTGGTTATTGTCCTGAATCTCTTAAACGATTCAAGATATATTTAGTGAGAGAGAGAGAGAGAGAGTCATGCCGCAAAGTCAATAAAAAGACTCTGTTAGTTGCTTTCGTCTGGTATCTGCAGTCTACTGATTACTGTTTGAGAATCCATCCGACAACAAACAGTGATCATCAGATGCTATACAGATATCAGACGATGGCAAGTAAATAGTAATCACGCTTGTATTGACTTTGTGGCATAGTCTCTTTTTCAATGAATGCATCACTCCTGTAATCTTTATTGGATGTTTGGTAATTGCAATATGTTAAAATAATTTTGGTACTTGTTTTTGGTCGGAAATTTTTATATTTTATAAGAAGTTTCTTGAATCATGTGTATTATTTATACCTGTTGTTTTTTTCCAATCACATTGAGATATAATTGTAGGATCCTTGTGTACATAAAGGTTCTTGGTAATAATATTTAAATTCTGGGATTTACTTCCTGATGCTTATTGTTAAGAATTGAAGAGTATAGGAAAAGAAGGGAGTATGTGCATGAAATGTGATTTCTTTTGAAACGCATTTTGAAGTCTAATTGTCCTATATATTCCCTTGTATTTCATATTTTTTAAACCGCTATAGTTTGGTGTTTATTTCTGCTTTTGGATTGAAGGTTTCTGACGTGTTAGCTGTCATTGTGTATTTCCTGTTACGAGAGCAAATTAGTTTTTTTTAATGCACATACCCCCTTCATTCCCTACACTCTTCAATTTCTATTGTCTGTGTAATTTTAGGCTGACTTTCTCATATTATCATATAAGCCCAAACCAATAAACTGATTTTGTGTCATTTATTGTGTACTTACACTCCTTTTATCAAAGCCCGTCGAATAATTGAATCGAAACCGCGAATAAGGGTCTGTTACATTATTGTGAAATTCATTTTATTTTACGTAAAACGGTCTATACCGATTCCTCAACATGCCAATAAAGTTAGTTTTAAGATATTCCACTAGATGGCTCGAGAATGTCCTTCCGAAGGTATGAAACCTGGCTTCGTTATCAACGGGTTCCAAAATAAATATTAGGTTTTATCCTTTTTTTTCAACAATGTAACATAGACCCTTATTCGTGGTTTTGATTCAATTATGACCACACTTCACATCGTAAAAATTTGTCGAGAAATAAACGAATGTTGTTTCATACGATGAAAAACTGTTTAATTTTGAAATATACTGTACCTGTATATCATACTAGTATCAAGCTTTAAAATATATAATGCAATTATAATAGATCTAATTTTGTGCCTATTAAGCATTACCTTACGTTTAGGCTATAGTTAATTTATAGAAAAATATTAACGTTGTTTGGTAACTTGTGAACTTACCGTGGTAACGTTGTTTACGCGGCCGAGAGATCAAAGCCAACCCATTGAATTCTCTCATCCCGAAAGTTCTTTGAATCAGCATCATTCATAATGCAGGTTTTACGGCTGATGTGAATATCTTTTTGAATTTTACCCCCTCTTAATCCAATCAATCATTCTAAATAAATATCTTTTTAAAAACTTTGCCATCTTGAAGTATGATACAATTTTGATACATGCTCGTAAAATAAAGTTACCGGGGGCATCTTTCTTTTGATGAAAATATTTCTTTCGTAGAACATTACCCAATAATTTTGGTTCACACAAACACGCAACACATTCAATGTTTATCTTAATTTAAAAGAAGTTGTGTAGCATTGTTGTTGTTGTTGTTCATTTAGCTTTTGGAAACACTGGAAGTCACAATTGTTTGGGTTTTCCCACTCCTTTTTTGTAGAGTTCTCTTCGTGAAGGAGAAAATGAGAGTATAAATTATATTGTCAAGGTCAAAGATAATTTTTACGTGTGGAAATAACAATTCTTCCAAGACAAATAGAATTTTCTTTTCCTTCTTCATGTTTTTTTATTACGTAATGTGTGAATTTATTTTTATTGCACTAGCCATATATGTTCTGCACGAATCTGATTAGTATTGCTATTAGCACGCATTCTGACACTAACGTAAGTGTGCTTAGAAGAAGATGTAGGGAAAATTCATACTTGAGTTATAAAGCGTTCAAAACTAAATTTATGTACGTGGTGTGATCAAAACATACGGTGAATAATTTTATTACGACCAAAGTAATAAGCTTACCTCAAATTTGAATTAACCTCCTTGGCTAGCGATGCACTTATCCCAACGTTGATTCCATGATTGGAAGCATTTCTGGAAGGCTTCTTTCGGAAGGGCCTTCAGCTGCTCCGTCGTGGCCCTCTCAATGTCGGGAATGGTGTCAAAACGTTTTCCTTTTAGCACGGTTTTTAGTTTTGGGAAGAGTCGGAGAGTAAGGCGGATGTGGACAGACAGGAACCTTTTTTTTCGGCCAAAAATTCGCGGATCAGAAGCGAGATGTGGCAGGGCGCGTTGTCTGGGAACGAATCTGGATCAAAAGTCTGGGAACAACTTTCGCATTCACTTGTCTCATTTACAAATAATCGGTTAAATGCTCTGCACGGACCCGTACGAGATGTTCAGCTCTTTGGTAAGCTCTCGAATAGTCAATTGCCTGTTTGAACGAGCTATTTTTGCCACTTTTTGTACGTTTTCGTCTGTTTTTGAGGTCGAAGGACGTTCCGACCGTTGCTCGTCTTTAACAGACTCATTTCCGCTTTTAAATCTCTCATACCACTTGTAAACAGTCTTCAGATTATTACCATACACTTATTTTAACATTTCATGAGCTTCTTTGGTAGTTGTTTGCAACTGAAAACAAAACTTAATGTTAACACCTTGTTCGAAATCCATGATGCGCGAGAGACATGGTAAACATGACCTCACTCTTCCGGCTCTAAAAGTCGACTGACGAATCACAACTTGTTCAAACTTGACGCTGACAATCTCAACGGATCAGAATATTGGTCTTATTACTTCAAATGGATGTATAGTCAGCAGTTGCTGCTATAAACATTCATTCACCGTATTATTGATCACACCTTGTATCTATCTATGTTAGTTGAATGTTGTTTTCAACAAGATTCAAGATGGTGCAAAATCAAAATTAGTGCATTCCACCCAGTGTCCATTAATGTGTATTTGTGTTTCATGTTTAAGCCTTTTATAAATAAACATGTATTTTCAGACTTACATCACACTATAATTACTTATTCTTACGATTCATATATTTAAGCACTGTCAGCATATCCAAGGACGAATGCACTTTTAATCGTGTTTTCTGGACGTTTCTTGATGTCCCCTAATCATATGGCAAGTTTGGTCAAAAGGGCGCTCTGAACCATCGGTATGTTTACTTGTTAGAATCCGGAATCTGGAACATGTACTCGAATATGGTGATTAATTATTCAAAGCTGGAATATTTCGATTTACTTCTGTATCTCTACTTTAGCTCTATATATAAGTTATTTCCTGAAAAACAGATAGTTAAACAAAATTATATTTTTCTCTGCACATTTCAGATTGTCTAAGCACATGATGTCTCCATTATAAGTTGATTTCTTGGAGACAGAGTCATCACTATGACGGAACAAGAGCTCCATCATCCTTTGTTAACAGGGTAAGTAATTCTCTTTTCATGATCAATTGAAATCTAATTCCTTTAAATGAGTTACAGTTTTGTCCTTTACACATCAGGCATTTTATAAGCACAAAAGAATTTTACTCCTGAACTATTTAATATATATACAATAATAATTACAAAATCACGTATTTTTCTTCAATAAACAAGAATAATTTTAAAAATATGGATATAATTATATCGAGGCCTTGTATCCATACTTAATTTAATTAAAACAGTCGGAGAAGGCTATTATTACACTTAACCTTATTAGCAAGCGTTACAATTTCAATGTTCTAACAACATCCTCCTCAGACGAAACACCAATCAACACTACCAGTTCATAAAAAGTACCAGAAGGCCAAGAGATCCTTTTTACGTCTTCCGCAAATCACTTCCCAAAATTCGTTTACTTTACAAAACTAAACAAATTTTAACCAGTCACAAGATTTAGCTCACAGGCCACACCCCCTAGTCAACTAGAACGCTTTACCAAACTTGTAGCAGCAAACTACATAACAAGGAATCTGAATCGAGGAGCAAATAATAAGACTTTTAACTTTTTAAAAAATGGACTTTGATTGTTCTTCCCTCCCCTGTACTCTTCATATGATACCCATGATTTTGCAAGTCTAATTTGCTCAAAAGCAACGGTAAGAATTAGTTTCCTTAACCGGCCCAAGTATTGTGGTAATCTCATATTTTTAGTATTCTTTGGAGAATTGGAAATGAGATGGGGTGTGGGACTGGAAAATATGGTGACCATTTAAAAATGTGATGGATGAACTACTGCCTCAGTCAGAATTGCTGTAGTTAGCAGAGGTATAAATCTCCTGAGCTGCCTCACTAATACTGATTCGTTGAGCGATCTTCACCTTTCACCCTTAGGCTACAGAGCTAGGCTGTTTGGAATTGATCTGTAAGTGTAGGAGCTCTTCAAAGCATAGATTTCCATTAGAATTGACTAACCACTACTTCAAAACTTGGAAGATATAAAATGAAAATGCTGCTGCTTCTGATCCTGTACGATAATGATGAAGACTGGTGTTCTCCATAGAGGTAGGTTTATGATCCAAAGCTCGTTAGGTAAGGTGAATCGATTGTGCTTAACAGTTGCTTTCTGTCGGATGTAGATGACGCCCCAAGGACCTACAACATAAAGTACATATTCTAAACCAGAGCATAAAACTTTATTACCTAATATTTAAACCTCATTAACTTTGCCTTTACATTGTGCGACTATTGCTTCACATTATAGCCAATTCGTAAGAGAAAGGATGGAGAAAGTGACTGTTCTAGTCTCAGTACACAGTAAAAAATAGCTGTGTTGATTCAACACTTTTCGGTGTCCCAGGGTAACTACCAATTTTTTAGTGTTAAATCAACACAACACACGGTGTTGATTTTGGTATTAGCAGCAAGGGAAAAAAATGTTTCGGCTGCAGAGAGATTTAAACATGGGTTGCTCAGTTAGAAGTCGAGCATCTTAGCGACTTAGCTAAATTGCCAAACATAAAAAAAAACACTACATTCAAACAACATTTATTGAAAAACATTTGAAGTAAACGACTACACTAGATTCAAACAGTGTAGAGGATCATAAATATGTCGTTGAACCCCCAAAACAAAGTTACTCCCACGACTTATACAATGGTTTAATTACTTTTTCGTTTGTCAATTAGGGATCAGAATTCCCATTCATTTAGAATATGTTCCATTTCTATCAAAGCAAGCGAGCATTAGACATGTTGTTACCATAACAAAGTCGCCATCTTAATCGCTTGCTTTTATAGAAATGGAATATATTCTCAATGAATGGGAATTCTGATCACTAACTGACAAACGGAAAAGTGATTAAACCATTGTATAAGTTGTGGAAGTAACTTTGTATGTTTTGGCGGGTTCAACAACATATTTTGATCCTCTACACTATTTGAATCTAGTGTAGTTGTTTAATTCAAATGTTGTTCAATAAATATTGTTTGCATCTAGTGTTTCTTCTGTCTGATAATTTAGCTAAGTCGGTAAGACGCTCGACTTCTAACTAAGCAACTCATGTTCAAATCTCGCTACAACCATTACATTTTTCTTGCTACTAGTACTGAAATCAACACCATGCGTTATGTTGGTTTAACACAATAAAAGTGGTAGTCACCCTGGGACACCGAAAAGTGTTCAATCAACACTGCTATTTTTTACTATGTAGGGATCGTCAGACTCCGGATTTAGTTCCAACAATTCTCTATTATGAGCCAAGCTCGCTTTCACTGAGACATTCCGCTTCTAATCTTCCCCCAGAAGTTAATTTCTAAGGATAAGAAATAGCGTTGAGATTGCATAAAATTTGTTCCCCGAGTTTTCTAAACCAGCAAACTGCTTTTTATATATTTTTTTTTAAATGTACACCGACTCGGTGTTTATATTGTATCACAGAGTAAATACGTATACGTATTTACTCTGTGACTGTATCGAACAGCGAAAGGGTCTTGTAACATTTGCTTCTAATTATATTATATATTAATGCTTTAATGAGGATAATGAAGGATGGACGAACTTTAGCACGGATCTATTTCTTGATAAGTGAGGACCATGGGTCAACAGACGCTTTTATCACAATCCGTTAACGAGAGAAAGTGTTTTCATTGTAGAAATATGCGAGACACTTCAGCATTATATTCACTAGTATTGTGCGTCAAATGTTGCTAACATTCACGTTAATTAGAATCAAGATTTATTCTCGCCTTTAATGGAAACAAGAAGATACGTTTTAAACTATGTATACGGTTAGGTAAGCTAAGTGTTTATATATGCTAGAATGTTAATTCTACAGGTTTAAGTGACCAAGAGTTAATGACAATTTTTGTGATGTTTTATCTCGTTTCCCATGGAATCAAATTGCATGAGTTCCCACAGTTAATGATGAGAATTTTGCACGGTTTCCTCCAATAGGGGTGAGGTGCTTATACCAACCTACTTGTTTAGTAGATTTATTACGTAATCGTCCTTTTTTTTTTTATTCGCGCCTACTTTTAAAATCCGTGCACGCACTTTAGGTTTCGTTTTGAAGGAAATAAGGATTAGTTGGATAAATTTTACAAACAAGTGATAATTATTTCTTGGTGCTCTATTACCTGTAGTAAATAGGCCTAATTGCGTGCAATACTATGCTTTACATTACTTTATGTCTTGATGTAGCTAGATTGTACTAATAAGGCCGAATATTATTCAGTTTATGAATCGGAAACGTGCTTGTATTTGTAGACTGTTTCCGTTGTTACATTTTTTTTTAACGTTACTTATGAACGTGGAATGGCAAGAGCTTTCGGTTTCTGGCACTTCCCCAGGTAAGTTCTATCAACTTCATATGCCATCTTGCTTTTTCTTTTCAATCCGCAGATTGGTTGAAAACATTCTCTTCAACTTACTCCTGCCTCTTGCGCTCCTCTTTAATCAATATAATTCTTCAGTTGGTTGATGTATTCAAGTATTGAAGGTCCCCCCCCCCTTATAGTTCTTCTACCCATTTCTCTCTATAGTATAGTCTCTTTCTACCCCTTATAGTCCATGGTTATAATTATGAACTAACAGCTTTGGAACAAGTCTCCAGTCCCTTCCATAAGTTCCGCTTGCCTCCAATTCTTTCAGCGCGCGCTTATTTGCCAATTTTACTGTCCAAGCTATTTTCATTGTTCTGCAGCACTATGCTTCAAGAACATGCAATTTTTTCACGTGTGCCTTTTCCTATAGTCCATGTCCCAAAGTCGTAAATGCAATGCTTTATTCAGAGCTATCTATCAATATAAACTATTCGCTGATTTTAAAATCCACTAAAGTTGCTTCTTTTTCTTAAATACAACTTTTTCTTGCGCTATCGTACCTTTTATTTCCTGATATTTTTTGCTGTTCTGAGTTATTCAGCTTCTAAAATAATTAAGCTGATTACTTGATCTAGTTTTTTACCATTTACCTTTACCATTAGTGTTATTAGCTTTCTGCTACATAGCTACATACAAAGGTGAATCTAATTTTGAACCAAAATTGGTTCTATTCGTCATAAGTAATTAATGCATGTTACTCGCAAACTTGTGTCTTCGGTTGATATGAAGAAATCGCTATACTTTGCCTTCAACTACACTGACATTTAATTGAAGCTAATTGTGGTCTCATAAATCATTCAATACTTTTAAATGTAATGTGCGCAGAACGCAACAAAAACACGATAGGAAGGAATATGTTCTGGTTATGTCACGGATCAATACAAAGATCAGTTTCTGATCTAACCTTTTGCTACATGAAATAAACAATGTTGCTACACTGTTAAAAATTGTCAGCCATTTTTCTAAAACGAAGTCAGACAAAGCAGACGTTATTGGATGATGGAAATTTCCACTAACGTTACTGACGAAAATGACTGACCATTCGGACTCCAAGAATACTTAAAGAATTCTCACAAATCTCTCAATATTTTGATCTTTCGACTACCTTGGTTCCGGTTAGAACACAGGAGAGTAGTTTTGATTGAATACACTAGAGAACCTTAACTGTCCAGCAAGCCAAATGCCAACTCCGACGGCGGCCCGACCAAATAGTATAGTCGGAGCAAGGTCAGCGCGATCCAAAAGTGGCGTTTGGTCGTCGGGTCATTTTCCAGGCTGCTTTCGGGCCATCTTCTTAGCCGCCGTCGGAGTCGGCATAGAGGCGTAACCCCGCCCATAACCCACCCGCCGACGTCGGCCCCGTCTTTCTCAACCAAATGCCGACTTCGCGCCGATGTCGCCTGGGTTGCTGGGTGAATAGTAGTTTAAACTTTAAATAATAACTATATGAATCTGAATAGTCACAGTATAGTGGCAATGTGAATCTAAGAAGTTGTTTAGACAGTTCTAAGTACTAGTTATGTCCGAATCTACTTGGAACCTGGATGGCTTCTTATCTTCTTTGGAAACGTTTCAGAGCAAATGGCCTATTTCCTGGAAGTGTCTGAAGATGTTTAACTTTTACCATTAAAATCCAACAATTGGGTCATGTGTACAAATGTCGACTGAAAACTCAGGGGTGTAGCGACGGGGAAGGGGTACAAATTGGGGTTTTGCCCCGCCCCCGCCCCGAACGAAAGGAAAGAATATTGTTGTTTCTGTTCAGTCTATTGATATCTTGCTACTAATGAGTATAGCAGAGGTTTCTCAAAGCAAAATATGAAATTGAATGTAAATAAATAATAGAAGAATAGAAAGACAATAGAAATAAAAACCCAAATAGCTTCTGTGATATTCTTCTTATAGATGTATTTACTTGAAACATTCTAGTCGTGGTGAGCATGAGAACATAATGACGGCTTTTTGATTATTACCGTAATTACTTCGTCTATTATTGAAGTTATTGATTCAATTAATTCAAAATCATATTTGAAATCGATTTTTAGAGAAGAATAGTTTCTAATTCGGGTGAGTATCTTAAGTCAAACCATCAGTTGTACCTTATACATATGGACCACAGCACCTTTTGTTTACGTGAGACTGATATTCAAAAGATGAAGTAATAAAAGTGCACAGTAAAAAAAAAAAAGCGGTGTTAATTCAACACAATGCGGGTTCCCAACGGAACTACCACTTTTTGTGTTAAATCAACACAACACACAGTGTTGATTTCGGTACTGGGAAAAAAGTTACAGCTGCAGCAGGATTTAAACACGGGTTGTGGAGTTAGAAGTCCAGTATCTTACCATCTGGGCTAAATCACCAGACAGAAAAAATACTGGAATCAAACAGTATAGAGGGTAAAAAAATGTTACTGAACCACAAACACAAATAAAGCTACTCTCTCGACTTATGCCGGGATTTAATCATTTTCCAATTTGTCAATTAGGGATCAGAATTCTCATTCATTGAGAATGCTCCATTTCTATGCAAGCAAGCGCAGCATTTGGCATGTTGTTAAGATAAGAATACCGTTATACTGGTCAAGTGTTTGGCTGTTGCCATCTTTCTTGCTTTCATAGAAATGGAACATTCTCAATGAATAGGAATTCTGGTTCCTAATTGACAAATTGGAAAATGATTATACTTTGGGATAAGTCTTGCAAGTAACTTAGTTTGTTTTGAGGGTTCAATATTTGATCCCCTACACGGTTTGAATTTATAGTGTAGTCGTTTAATTCAAATGTTGTTCAATAAATATCGTTTGCATCTAGTGCAACATATGTTCAAATCTTGCTGCAGCCGTAACTTTTTTCTCCCACTACCGAAATCAACACTGTGTGTTGATTTAACACACAAAAAGTTGTAGTCACGCTGGGACATTGTGTTGAATTAACACAGCTATTTTTTTACTGTGTGACCCCTAATTTGTGCAAGTTTCTCTCTGACTCGCGTAACGTGTATATCAATTTAAAAATGCTAAGCTGGTTCTGTTCTGTGTCGTAATTTGACAGTGAATACAACCACCACTTACTTTGTGCGCTTCAACAGCAATGTGTGATAATTCATGGTTAGGTATGGCGAAGGGCGTCGCCAGGAATTTTCTCGAGGAGAAGGGGCAATATGAAAGGCACACCAATATATATATATATATATATATATATATAATAATAATAATAATAAATCACAGCCATATTCAATCCACTAGTGGATGAGGCCTCTCCCCGAAGGGAGGAGTTGGTCTACTACTCCCACGCTGACCCGACGGGTTGGGAGAGGAGAGCCGAAGCTCTCACTGTGATCGCCACTGTATTTTATTCACAGCAGCTCCCCAATTGTCCTCACGATGCTGGGTCAACACCGAAATTTTTGAGCCCCCACCGGGAATCGAACCCGGGACCGCTCGCACTGAAGTCGAGCGCGCTACCGACTAGGCTACGCAGGAGCTCATATAT